>JARBHB010000120.1:0-23469 GCA_029891345.1 Dryococelus australis
TAAAAGACAATTAGTTCATTTGTTTTTTTCTTTGAAGTATTTGAAAATACCCCATAAGTTTTATAATAAATATACCCCAAAACGACAAAAAGGGAATTGTGTTTTATATACTGAATTGAACTGTTTGTCAATCATTCTTAACAAATCGTAATTTTTTACATTCTTGTAAAAGGGCCAAATTTGTTACCTTCGACTTTTGAAATATTGAAGTGAATGTATACAATCAAAAGTATATAATAAATATATCCCAAAACGACAATTAGTAACATGTGTTCTATATAGCTGAATTAAATGTTTCATCATTCTTTAAACAAATCGTAGTTATACCTTTTTGTAAGGACAATTGTTACATGCGAATCTTAGAAGATTGAACTTTTAGGCATACCACTCAAAAGTTTTTAATAAATAACCCAAAAACGACAAATGAGTAACAGTGTTCTAATAGCTGAATTGAACTGTTTTGTCCCTCATTCTTAAGCAAATCGTAGTTTACATTCTTATGGACAAATTTGTTTCATGCGTTCTTCTTAGAAGTATTTGGTGCAGGCATACCAGTCATAAGTTTTATAATTAAAAATATCCCAAAAACGACAAATAGTAATATGTGTTCTATATAGCTGAATTGAACTGTTTTTAATCATTCTTAAGAAAATCGTAATTATTACATTCTTGAAGGACAATTGTTACAATCGTAAATTTTTGAAGTATTGAAGTGAATTATACAAATCAAAGGTTTATAAAAAATATATCCCAAAAAAGACAAATGGGAACATGTGTTCTAATTTGCTGAATTGAACTGTTGTCATCATTCTTAAGCAAATCGTAGTTATTACATTCTTGAAGGACAATTATTACTGCGACTTGTTGAAGTATTGAAGTGTGTATACAACTCAAAAGTAATATAATAAATATATCCCAAAAACACAAATGGTAACATGTGTTCTAAAATTTGCTGAATTGAACTGTTGTCCCTCATTTTTAAAGCAAATCGTAATTATTACATTCTTGTAAAGGGCAATTTATTACATGCCCTACTTCTTAAAGTATTGAATTTAGGATACATCAAAAGTATTTATAATAAATATATCCCAAAACGACAAATAGTAAATTTTCTAATAGTGAATTGAACTGTTGGGCATCATCTTAAGCAACGTATTATTTAATTTTTTGTAAGGACAATTAGTTACTTCGAAAATTTTAATATTGAAGTGTTTATAAAAATCAAAAGTTAAATAATATATCCCAAAAAGGACAAATGGGAAATGTGTTCATATAGCTGAATTAAATGTTGTCATCTTCTTAAGCAAATCGTATTATACATTTTTTTAAGGAAATTGTTAAATGTACTTTTTAATATTGAATGTAGGTTTCAAAACCAAAAAATTTTAAAAAATTAAAACCCAAAACGACAAAAAAGAACAATGTTTCTATAAGCGAATTAAAAAGTTGTTCCCTTCTTTCAAAAACGTAGTTATTAAAATTTTTGTAAGGACAATTGTTAAATGTCTTTTGGTAATTTATTAGGATACAATCAAAAGTTTTTAATAAAAAACCCAAAAACGACAAAGATAAATGTTTTCTATATTGCTTGATTTTTTGTCATCATTTTTAAGCAAATCGATTAAATTCTTTAGGCAATTGTTTTTATTTTTTTCTTTTAGATATTGGGTTTTAGATACATCAAAATTTTATATAAAATTTTCCCAAAAAAAGACAAATATTTAAAATGTTCTATATAGCTGGAAATTTAATGTTGTATCATTTTTAAAAAATCGGGTTTTTAAAAATTTTTGAAAGGGCAATTTTACTCGTTTTTTGAAGAAATTAATGGGAAAAACCAATCAAAGTTTTATAAAAAATTATCCCAAAACGACAAATGGTAAAATTTTGTTTATATAGTGAATTAATGTTTTCATCCTTAACAAATCGTAATTATAACATTCTTGAAGGACCCAAATTGTTTTCTCGAATTTTGGGGGTATTGATGTTTGAACCTCAAAAAATTTTTAATAAAAAACCCCAAAAACACAAATAGTAACGGTTCTAAAATTTGTGAAATTTAACTTTGTCATCTTCTTAAGCAAAAACGTAGTTATTTTCTTCTTTAAAGGGCAATTAGTTTTTATCGCTTTTTGGGAAATATTTTGAGGATACCATCAAAGTTTTAAAAAATTAAAAATTACCCAAAAAACGACAAAAGGTAAATGTGGCTATATAGCTGAATTTTAACTGTTTTATCCTTAAAAAATCGTAATTATTACTTCTTTAAGGACAATTGTTTCTCTTTTCCCTTTGAAGTATTGGGTAGATACCAAAAAAAAATTTTTATAATAAAAATTTTCCCAAAAACGACAAATGGGAAATTGTTTATATACGAATTTAACTTTTGTACATTTTTAAAAATCGAATTTTACATTCTTGAAGGACAAAATTGTTACCCCAATTTTGGAAGTATTGAAGTGATTTTACAACAAAAAATTATAATAAAAAAAATCCCAAAAACACAAAAATTGTAAATGTGTTAATTACTGAATTGAACTGTTTTCAACATTTTTAAGAAAATCGTATTATTACATTCTTTTAAGGACAATTAATTTCTTGCGAACTTGTTAAGTTTGAAGTGTTGGGGGATACCCAAATCAAAAGTAATAAAAAAAATTATCCCAAAAAAGACAAATGGGAAAGTTTCTATTGCTGAATTAAAATTTTCTATTTTTAGCAAATCTATTTTTAAAAAATTTTTGTAAACAATTTTTTTACATGCGTCCTTAGGTATTTAATTTTTAGGCATACATCAAAAGTTTTTTAAAATAAAACCCAAAAACGACAAAGAGTAAATTTTCAATGCTGAATTTAACTGTTGTCATCATCTTAAGCAAATCGTATTTATACATTCTTAAACAATTAGTTTTTTATGCGTTCTTCTTAGAAGTATTTGGAGGCATACCTCATAAGTTTTTAAAAAAAAAAAAAAAAAAAAAAAAAAAAAAAAAAAAAAAAAAAAAAAAAAAAAAAAAAAAAAAAAAAAAAAAAAAAAAAAAAAAAAAAAAAAAAAAAAAAAAAAAAAAAAAAAAAAAAAAAAAAAAAAAAAAAAAAAAAAAAAAAAAAAAAAAAAAAAAAAAAAAAAAAAAAAAAAAAAAAAAAAAAAAAAAAAAAAAAAAAATTTTTTTTTTTTTTTTTTTTTTTTTTTTTTTTTTTTTTTTTTTTTTTTTTTTTTTTTTTTTTTTTTTTTTTTTTTTTTTTTTTTTTTTTTTTTTTTTTTTTTTTTTTTTTTTTTTTTTTTTTTTTTTTTTTTTTTTTTTTTTTTTTTTTTTTTTTTTTTTTTTTTTTTTTTTTTTTTTTTTTTTTTTTTTTTTTTTTTTTTTTTTCTTGCGGGAAATTGTTAAGTATTGAAGTGTTTGGGGATACAAAATCAAAGTAATATAAAAAATATATCCCAAAAAAAGACAAAAGGTAAAAGGTCAAAAAGCGAATTAATTTTTCATCATTCTTAGCAAATCGGTTATACTTCTTGTGGCTTTTTTAACAGCGTCCTTAAGGGATTGAATTTTAGGGTAAACCTAAAAAAATTTTAATAATTTAAAACCCAAAAACGACAAATGGTAAATGTGTTCTATATAGCGAATTTAACTGTTGTATCATTCTTTAAAAAATCGTATTTTTACATTCTTAAACAATTTTTTCTCGTCTTTTAGAAGATTTGGGTGGGCAAACCCCCAAATTTTATAATAAATAATCCCAAAAAAGACAAAGGTAATATGTTTCTATATAGCTGAATTAATTTGTAAATCTTAAGCAAATCGTAATTTTAAAATTTGTAAGGACAATTTGTTACCTCGACTTTAAAAATATTGAATGGGTTTATACAAAACAAAAGGGGTTTTTTAAAAATATTCCAAAAAAGACAAATGGTTACAGTTTCTATTAGGGTAATTGAACGTTTCATATTTTAAGCAAATCGAGTTATAAAATTCTTGTAAGGGCAAAAGTTACTTTCGTTTTTTGGGAAAATTGAATGGGATACAATCAAAAGTTATAATAAATATATCCCAAAAAACGACAAATGAGTAACAGTGTTTAATTAGCTGAATTGAACTGTTGTCATCATTCTTAAGCTAATCGTAGTTATTACATTTTTTGTAAGGAAAAATTTTTTACAGCGTACATCTTGGGGGTATTTTAAATTTTAGGCATATCACTCCCCAAAAATTTTGTAATTTAAATTTAAAATAAAAAACGGGCAAAAAGGTAAATGTGTTTCTATATAGCTGGGTTTTTAACTGTTTCATCATTCTTAAGCAAATCTAGTTTTTTCACAAAGCTTTTTGGACCCCCTTTGTTCATTTGTTCTTCTTAGAAGTATTGTTTGGGGCAGGCATACCAGTCATAAGTTTTTTTAATAAAATTTTTAAACCCAAAAACGCCCAAAAGGTTTAAAAAATGTTTTCTATATAGCGGGAAATTTAAAATGTTTTTTTAATCATTCTTAAAAAAAATGTAATTATTACATTCCCTTTTTAAAGGGCAATTTGTTTTCACTCGTACTTCTTGAAGTATTGAAGTGAAGGGAAATCAAAGGTTTAAATAAATTATCCAAAAAAAAGACCCAAAAGTGTAACATGTGTTCAAAATAGTGAATTGAAATGATTGTCATCCCTTCTTAAGCCCAAAACGTAATTATTACATTCTTGTAAGAACAATAAATTACTTGGGGAACCCTTTTTAAAGTATTGAATGTTTGGGAAACAACTCTCAAAAGTAAAATAATAAATTTTATCCCAAAAACGACAAATGGTAAAAATGTGGGTTCCCAATTAGCTGGAAATTTAAATGTTGTCATCATTCTTAAAACCCAATCGTAGTTATTACATTTTTTTGTAACGACAATTTTGTTACATGCGTTTTTTCTTAGAAGTATTGGAAAAATGCAGGCATAAACCCGTCATATTTTATAATAAATATATCCCAAGAACGAAAAAAATGGTAATTTTGTTTATTTTAAAACTGAATTGGGAAAAGTTTTCATCATTTTTTAAAACAAATCGGGATTTATTAAAATTTTTTGTAAGGGGGCAATTAGTTACACTCGAAATTTCCCTTAAATTTTTTGAAGGTAGTTATACAAATCAAAGATTTTTTTAAAAAAATATATCCCCAAAAAAGACAAATATGTAACATTTTGTTTATATACTGAATTGAACTTTTTGTATCATTCTTTAAACAAATCGTAGTTATTAAAATTCTTGTTAAAGGCAATTAGTTACTTGAGAAAATTGTTGGGAAGTATTGAAGTTTTAGGTATAAAACTCAAAAAAAATATAATAAATATATCCCCAAAAAAGACAAAAAGGTAAAAGTGTTCTATATAGCTGAAATTTAACTGTTTCATCATTCTTATGCAAATTTGAAGTTATTTATTCTTGGGAAAGGGCAATTGTTTACATGCGTAAAAAACTTTGAGGTATTTTAATTGTAAAGGCCCTTTCACCCCAAAAATTTTTTAATAATTTCAACCCAAAAAAAAGACAAATGAGTAACATGTTTTCCCATTAAGCTGAATTGAACTGGGTCATCATTTTAAGAAAATTTGTTAAATTTTTACATTTTTGGAAGGAAAATTTTTTACACTCGTTTCTTTTTATAAGTATTGAAGTGGAAAATTTTAAAAAATCAAAAGGGTTTTTTAATAAATATATCACAAAAAAAGGGCAAATGTGTAAAATGTGTTCTTATGGTGGAAATTGGGAAATGTTGTCATCATTCTTAAGCAAATCGTAGTTATTACATTCTTGTAAAGGGCAATTAGTTTTCATTTCGTTCCTTCCCTTTGAAATTTTTGAACTGCAGGCATAATTTGTCATAAAAATTTTATAATAAATATATCCCCAAAAACGACAAAAGAGAAAAATGTGTTCTATATAGCTGAATAGGGAAATGTTGTAATCATTTTTAAGGAAAAACGTAATTATTACATTTTTGTAAGGACAATTTTGTTACACTCGTTTCTTCTTAGATTTTTTTGGAAAAGGGGTTATACAAATCAAAGATTTTATAATAAATATTTCCCAAAAAAGACAAAATTTTGTAACATGTGTTCCTTTTTAAAAGCCGGGAATTTTAACTGTTGTCAAACATTTTTTAAGCAAAACGTAGTTTTACCCTTCTTGAAAAGGGCAATTTGTTACTTCCCAAAATTGGGTTTAATTTTTGAAGTGGGTATACAAATCAAAAGTAATTAATAAATATATCCCCAAAAAACCCACAAATGAGTTAAATGTGTTCTATAAAACTGAAATTTAACTGTTTTCACATTCTTAAGCAAATCGAATTTTTTTACATTCTTTTTAAAAAAAAAATTAGTTCCCCCCGTTCTTTTAGAATTTTTTGAATGAAAATACCCCCTCAAAGTTTTATAATAAATAAATCCCCAAAAAAAACAAAAAGGGAAATGTGTTCTATTTTAGCTGAAATTTAACGGTTTTTAAAACATTTTAAGAAAACGTAAAAAAATTTCATTCTTGTAAGGACAATTTGTTTTAAATTGTAAAATTTGGGAAATATTGAAGTGGGGTTTTACAAATCAAAGTTTTTTAATAAATTATCCCTTTTTTAAAAACCCAAAAATTAACAAAATTGGGTTCTAAAAGGCTTAAAGAAATGTTTCACATTTCTTTGAAATCCAAAATTTAATTCTTTAAGGAAAAATGGTTTCTTTTGTCTTTTTGGGAAATTTTTTTAAAATTTTTTTGGGATAAAAACTTTAAAAAATTTAAAATAATTAATAAAATTTTCCAAAGAAAATAATTAAAATTTTCTTTTTTTGGGAAAATTTAAAAAGTTTTCCCTTTACTTAAGAAAACTATTTTTTACTTTTTTTTTTGGGGAAAAATTTAAATTTTAACTTTTTGAGTTTTAATTTAACATTTTAAAACTTTAAAAAAGGTTTGGGGTTTTAATTTCCCAAAAAGAAAAAGATAACTTTGTTCCCTTTTAAAACTGAAAGGGAAAAAGTTTTTCAAAATTTACTTTTTTAAAATGTTTTATCACATTTTTACAAAAATTTTCGTTTTTTTAAATTTTTTAATTTAAATTTTTAATTTTATAATAAAAAAATTCCCCAAAAACCAAACAAAATGAGGGAATTTTTGTTTTCTTAAAAATTTGCTTGAATTAAAAATTTTAAATTTATTTAGAAAATAATTTATTTACTTCTTTTGGGGAAATTTTTTTAAAACTTTACTTTTTGGAAATTTTTAATTTAAGGGAAGTTAACTAAATTTTTAAAAATAATAAAACGAACAAAATATGTAACAGGGTTTTAATTAACTAATTTGAAACTGTTTTTTTCATTTTTTTTTTTGTATTATTAAATTTTTATAAAAAATTTGTATTTTCATTCTTCTTTCTTTGGGGGTAAAAAAATTTTTCAAAAAGGAAAAACCATTTTTTAAGTTTTTAAAAAATTAAAATTTTACCAAAAAAACCAAAAGGTTTTCCCTTTTTGGGTTTTTGGGGGAAATTTTAAAAATTTTGGGGGCATTCAAATTTTTAACCCAAATGTAGTTTAAAACAATTTCCTTTAAAAATTAAAAAAAAATTCGATTTCCTTAAAAAAGGGCTGACAACCCGTTCCCCCTTAAATTTTTTAAACAATTTTCCCATTTTTCGGGGAAATTAATTTAAATTATTTTTGGGTTTATATAACCCTTAAATTAACTTTTGTAAAAATTTTTCCCTTTAAAAAATGTAATTAAAATACATTTCTTTGAAGGACCATTTTAGCTTTAAACCTTGGTTTCTTTTTTGTTTTTTGGAAATTATTTTTTTAAAAAATCGATTTTATAATAAATAAAAAATCCCCAAAAAGACAAATTTTAACAATTTTTCCTTAAGTGAAAAAATTTTGGAATTTGAAGTGAGGAAAAACCAAAAGGTAATAAAAAAAAATATATTTTTTCCCAAAAAAAAATTTTTGAGGGACCTTTGGGTTTTATTTAAGGAAATTAAAATTGGGCGTTCAAATTAAAAATTCTTAAACAAAAATATTTTTTTAAAAATTCTTGTAAAGGAAAAATTTTTTTATTTGGGCATTTTTTGGGTATTTTAATTTTAGGATTTTATTACCAAACTTTTTTTAATTTAAAAACAACCCAAAAACACAAATGAATAAACATTTGGCTTAAGGTGAATTTAAAAAGGGTTTTTCGCATTTTAAAAAACTGTTACACATTTTTCTTTTTTGGAAATTTTTTTTCCATGCGTTTCCTTAAATAATTTTAAGGAAAGTCCAAAAATTTTAAAAATTTTTCCCAAAAAGAAAAAGAATAATTTTGTTTTCTTTAAGCTGAAATTAAAAGTTTAATTTACTTAAAAAAAACAATATTACCCTTTTCTTTTTGGGAAATATTTAATTATTCTTAGAAGGGATTTTGAACCAAAAAAAGGTTTTTTAAAAAACCAAAAAAGAAAAATTTTAAATTTTTCCATATAAAGGAATTTTTGTAATCCATTTTTAAGAAATGAAAATTCCATTCCTTTAAAACAATTGTTACCTTTTTCGTTTTTTTTGGAATTTTTTAAAAATTTTTGGGGATTAACCCCCTAAATTAATTTTTAAAAATTAAAACCCCTTTAAACAATTTTCAAAATAATTTAAAAAAAAACAAATTTTAAAAGATAAAAAAATTTTAAAAAAAAAATTTTTAAATTTTTTTTTAAAAAAAAAAATTTTAGTTTTTTAAAATTTTAAAAAACATTAAATTTAACCCAAATTTAAAAAAAAAAAATTTCCTTTAAAAAAATAAAATTTCCAAAAATAAATTTTCACAATTTTTAAAAAATTTCATAAAAATTTTTTAAAAAAAAAAAAATTTATTTTTTAAAAAATTAATAAAAATTTTAAAAAAATACAAAAATTTTTGTTCCCTTTAAAAAAATAAAATTTTTTTAAAAACCAATTCAAATTAATAATTTAAAAAATTTTTAAAAATTTTTTTTATAAAAATTTAAAAAAATTATAAAATTTTTTAAAAAAATTAAAAAATTTAAAAAATAAATTTAAATAAAATGAAACCCCAAAAAGGTTTTAATTTTCTTTTAAAATTTTAAAAAACATAAAATTAAATTTCCAAATTAAAACAAATTTTAATAAGAAATAATACAAAATTTTAAAATTAAAAAAAAAAAATTAATAAATAAAAATTTAAATTTTCGTTTTTTTAATTTATTATAAAACCAATTTTATTTAAACCAACCCTTTCCAAAAATACAAAAAAAACAAATTTCCCCCCGAAGGAAATTTACCATTTTCCCCTTTTAAAAAACCCAAATTTAATTTCCCAATTCCCTTATTACCTTTTTTTTTTAAATTAATTATTAAAAATTTTCTGGGAACCGACAAAATTAGGAACCCTGTTTTGTCTTTCGGGAAGTAAAAAATTGGGTTTTCAAGAATTACCAGTTTAATTAAATTTTTTAAAAATTAACACAAGCGGGGAAAATTTTTTTTTAAATTTTGGTTTTTACCCAATTCAAATTTTAACGGGTTTCAATCAATTTTTTTAAAAAATGAATTAATTTCATTTCTTGAAGGACAAAGGGTTTTTTTCGCTATTAGAAAATTTAAAATTGGTTTTTTAATTTTTTTAAAAACGGGGTTTTTAAAATAAATAAAACCCAAAAACGAAAATTTTAAGTTTTCATGTGTTTAATTTAAAGCTTAAAATTTGAAACGTTTCAATTCCCCTATAAGAAAAAAAATATTATTCATTTCTTTTGGGGAAATTATTTAAAATTGAGAAAATTGGGTTTTTGGAAATTAATTTTTAAGGAAGGTAATATTTTTTTTCAAAAGTAATAATAATTTTTAAAAATACCCAAAAAGGAAAAAAATGATAACCCCTTTTTGTTTTTATATAAATTAAATTTGGGTTTTATTAACATTCAAAACTTTTAAAAAATTTTTTGGGAAACAATTGTTTACAAAAGTAATCTTTGAGGGGCTTTAAGTAAGAAAACATTCCAAAAATTTTGTAAAAATTTAAACACCCCAAAAAAACAAATTTTTGTTTAAAAGGGTTTATATTTTAAATTTTAATTTTTTTTTCATTTAAATTCTTTAAGAATCGAAATTAAAAAAATGCCTTTTACAAAATGTTTAAAATTCGTTTCTTCTTTAAAGTTTAAATTGTTTTGCAAATTTCTCAGGTTTTATAAAATTTTATTTTAAAAAATATTTTCCCCAAAAACCCAAAAGAAATTAAAAAATTTTTTTAAATTAAGAATGTTTTAATCATTTCTTTTAAAAAATGTAAAATTTAAAAACCTTTTTTAGGCAATTGTTACCTTTTTCGAAAATTGGGTTGGGAAAAAAATTAAAAATTTTGGGGAAAACAATTCAAAAGGGGAATGAAAAATTTCCCAAAAAGAAAAATTTTTTTAAAAATGTGTTTAATTAGCCCAATGAAAAAATGTTCATTTTTTTTTGGGAAAAAATTCTTTTGGGGTTTTTAAAAATTTCTTGAAACCCCAAAATTTAAGTTTTACAAAAAAATTTTTCGTTTTCTTAAAAAGATTTAAAAAATTTCCCGGAAACAGTTTTAATTTAAATTTTTTATAAATTTTTTTAAAATTTTATTAAATTTAAAAAATTAAAAAAAAATTTTTATTTGGTTTTTTGGGTTATTTTTTTAAAAATTTATTTTTAAAAAAAAATTTTTAAAAGGGGGTTTAAAAATTTTTTAAAAATTAAAACCCTTTGTTAAATTACAAATTAAAAAGAAACAATTTCCTTTTTTTTTTTTTTAAAAAAAATTTGGGGGTTTTTTTAAAAAAAAGACCTTTTTGTTTTAAAATTTTATAAATGATTTCAAAAAATTTTTTTAAAATTAAAATTTAAAAACTTTTCTTTTTTTTTGGGGGTTTTTAAAAAATTAATTTTAAATTTCCCCCAAAATTAAAAAAATTTTTTTTTTAAAAAAAAATTTTAAATTTCAAAAAAAAAAAATTCAATTTTATTAAAAAAAAATTTTCTTTTTTTTTTTTTTTTTTTTTTTTTTTTTTTTTTTTTTTTTTTTTTTTTTTTTTTTTTTTTTTTTTTTTTTTTTTTTTTTTTTTTTTTTTTTTTTTTTTTTTTTTTTTTTTTTTTTTTTTTTTTTTTTTTTTTTTTTTTTTTTTTTTTTTTTTTTTTTTTTTTTTTTTTTTTTTTTTTTTTTTTTTTTTTTTTTTTTTTTTTTTTTTTTTTTTTTTTTTTTTTTTTTTTTTTTTTTTTTTTTTTTTTTTTTTTTTTTTTTTTTTTTTTTTTTTTTTTTTTTTTTTTTTTTTTTTTTTTTTTTTTTTTTTTTTTTTTTTTTTTTTTTTTTTTTTTTTTTTTTTTTTTTTTTTTTTTTTTTTTTTTTTTTTTTTTTTTTTTTTTTTTTTTTTTTTTTTTTTTTTTTTTTTTTTTTTTTTTTTTTTTTTTTTTTTTTTTTTTTTTTTTTTTTTTTTTTTTTTTTTTTTTTTTTTTTTTTTTTTTTTTTTTTTTTTTTTTTTTTTTTTTTTTTTTTTTTTTTTTTTTTTTTTTTTTTTTTTTTTTTTTTTTTTTTTTTTTTTTTTTTTTTTTTTTTTTTTTTTTTTTTTTTTTTTTTTTTTTTTTTTTTTTTTTTTTTTTTTTTTTTTTTTTTTTTTTTTTTTTTTTTTTTTTTTTTTTTTTTTTTTTTTTTTTTTTTTTTTTTTTTTTTTTTTTTTTTTTTTTTTTTTTTTTTTTTTTTTTTTTTTTTTTTTTTTTTTTTTTTTTTTTTTTTTTTTTTTTTTTTTTTTTTTTTTTTTTTTTTTTTTTTTTTTTTTTTTTTTTTTTTTTTTTTTTTTTTTTTTTTTTTTTTTTTTTTTTTTTTTTTTTTTTTTTTTTTTTTTTTTTTTTTTTTTTTTTTTTTTTTTTTTTTTTTTTTTTTTTTTTTTTTTTTTTTTTTTTTTTTTTTTTTTTTTTTTTTTTTTTTTTTTTTTTTTTTTTTTTTTTTTTTTTTTTTTTTTTTTTTTTTTTTTTTTTTTTTTTTTTTTTTTTTTTTTTTTTTTTTTTTTTTTTTTTTTTTTTTTTTTTTTTTTTTTTTTTTTTTTTTTTTTTTTTTTTTTTTTTTTTTTTTTTTTTTTTTTTTTTTTTTTTTTTTTTTTTTTTTTTTTTTTTTTTTTTTTTTTTTTTTTTTTTTTTTTTTTTTTTTTTTTTTTTTTTTTTTTTTTTTTTTTTTTTTTTTTTTTTTTTTTTTTTTTTTTTTTTTTTTTTTTTTTTTTTTTTTTTTTTTTTTTTTTTTTTTTTTTTTTTTTTTTTTTTTTTTTTTTTTTTTTTTTTTTTTTTTTTTTTTTTTTTTTTTTTTTTTTTTTTTTTTTTTTTTTTTTTTTTTTTTTTTTTTTTTTTTTTTTTTTTTTTTTTTTTTTTTTTTTTTTTTTTTTTTTTTTTTTTTTTTTTTTTTTTTTTTTTTTTTTTTTTTTTTTTTTTTTTTTTTTTTTTTTTTTTTTTTTTTTTTTTTTTTTTTTTTTTTTTTTTTTTTTTTTTTTTTTTTTTTTTTTTTTTTTTTTTTTTTTTTTTTTTTTTTTTTTTTTTTTTTTTTTTTTTTTTTTTTTTTTTTTTTTTTTTTTTTTTTTTTTTTTTTTTTTTTTTTTTTTTTTTTTTTTTTTTTTTTTTTTTTTTTTTTTTTTTTTTTTTTTTTTTTTTTTTTTTTTTTTTTTTTTTTTTTTTTTTTTTTTTTTTTTTTTTTTTTTTTTTTTTTTTTTTTTTTTTTTTTTTTTTTTTTTTTTTTTTTTTTTTTTTTTTTTTTTTTTTTTTTTTTTTTTTTTTTTTTTTTTTTTTTTTTTTTTTTTTTTTTTTTTTTTTTTTTTTTTTTTTTTTTTTTTTTTTTTTTTTTTTTTTTTTTTTTTTTTTTTTTTTTTTTTTTTTTTTTTTTTTTTTTTTTTTTTTTTTTTTTTTTTTTTTTTTTTTTTTTTTTTTTTTTTTTTTTTTTTTTTTTTTTTTTTTTTTTTTTTTTTTTTTTTTTTTTTTTTTTTTTTTTTTTTTTTTTTTTTTTTTTTTTTTTTTTTTTTTTTTTTTTTTTTTTTTTTTTTTTTTTTTTTTTTTTTTTTTTTTTTTTTTTTTTTTTTTTTTTTTTTTTTTTTTTTTTTTTTTTTTTTTTTTTTTTTTTTTTTTTTTTTTTTTTTTTTTTTTTTTTTTTTTTTTTTTTTTTTTTTTTTTTTTTTTTTTTTTTTTTTTTTTTTTTTTTTTTTTTTTTTTTTTTTTTTTTTTTTTTTTTTTTTTTTTTTTTTTTTTTTTTTTTTTTTTTTTTTTTTTTTTTTTTTTTTTTTTTTTTTTTTTTTTTTTTTTTTTTTTTTTTTTTTTTTTTTTTTTTTTTTTTTTTTTTTTTTTTTTTTTTTTTTTTTTTTTTTTTTTTTTTTTTTTTTTTTTTTTTTTTTTTTTTTTTTTTTTTTTTTTTTTTTTTTTTTTTTTTTTTTTTTTTTTTTTTTTTTTTTTTTTTTTTTTTTTTTTTTTTTTTTTTTTTTTTTTTTTTTTTTTTTTTTTTTTTTTTTTTTTTTTTTTTTTTTTTTTTTTTTTTTTTTTTTTTTTTTTTTTTTTTTTTTTTTTTTTTTTTTTTTTTTTTTTTTTTTTTTTTTTTTTTTTTTTTTTTTTTTTTTTTTTTTTTTTTTTTTTTTTTTTTTTTTTTTTTTTTTTTTTTTTTTTTTTTTTTTTTTTTTTTTTTTTTTTTTTTTTTTTTTTTTTTTTTTTTTTTTTTTTTTTTTTTTTTTTTTTTTTTTTTTTTTTTTTTTTTTTTTTTTTTTTTTTTTTTTTTTTTTTTTTTTTTTTTTTTTTTTTTTTTTTTTTTTTTTTTTTTTTTTTTTTTTTTTTTTTTTTTTTTTTTTTTTTTTTTTTTTTTTTTTTTTTTTTTTTTTTTTTTTTTTTTTTTTTTTTTTTTTTTTTTTTTTTTTTTTTTTTTTTTTTTTTTTTTTTTTTTTTTTTTTTTTTTTTTTTTTTTTTTTTTTTTTTTTTTTTTTTTTTTTTTTTTTTTTTTTTTTTTTTTTTTTTTTTTTTTTTTTTTTTTTTTTTTTTTTTTTTTTTTTTTTTTTTTTTTTTTTTTTTTTTTTTTTTTTTTTTTTTTTTTTTTTTTTTTTTTTTTTTTTTTTTTTTTTTTTTTTTTTTTTTTTTTTTTTTTTTTTTTTTTTTTTTTTTTTTTTTTTTTTTTTTTTTTTTTTTTTTTTTTTTTTTTTTTTTTTTTTTTTTTTTTTTTTTTTTTTTTTTTTTTTTTTTTTTTTTTTTTTTTTTTTTTTTTTTTTTTTTTTTTTTTTTTTTTTTTTTTTTTTTTTTTTTTTTTTTTTTTTTTTTTTTTTTTTTTTTTTTTTTTTTTTTTTTTTTTTTTTTTTTTTTTTTTTTTTTTTTTTTTTTTTTTTTTTTTTTTTTTTTTTTTTTTTTTTTTTTTTTTTTTTTTTTTTTTTTTTTTTTTTTTTGGGATATATTTATTATAAAACCTTTGATTTGTATAACTTCACTTCAATTCTTCTAAGAAGTACGAGTGTAACAAATTGTCCTTACAAGAATGTAATATTTACGATTTTCTTAAGAATGATTACAACAGTTCAATTCAGCTATATTAAAAAAACAAAATATTAAAATCCAAATTTTTCCGGGTTTTTGGGGAAAAATTTTTAAAATTTTAAAACTTTTGAGTGGATATGCCCGCATTTCAATACCTTTTAAGAAGAACGCATGTAACAATTGTCTTTACAAGAATGTAAAAACTACGATTTGCTTTAAAAATGATGACAACAATTTAATTCAGCTATATAGAACACATGTTAATCATTTGTCGTTTTTGGGATTTTATTTATTATATTACTTTTGATTGTATACCTACATTCAATACTTCCAACAAGTTCGCAAGTAAACTAATTTTTCCTTACAAGAATGTAATAATTACGATTGCTTAAGAATGTTACAACAGTTTCAATTCAGCTATATTTGAACAATTTACATTTGTCGTTTTTGGGGGTATATTTATTATAAAACTTATGATTTTTTTTGTCACTTCAATACTTCTAAGAGAAAGATTTTAACTAATTGTCCTTACAAGAATGTAATAATACGATTTGTTAAGAATGATTTACAACAGTTCAATTTTAGCTATATAGAACACATTTTACTCATTTGTCGTTTTTGGGATATATTTTTTAAAAACTTTGATGGTATGACTTCAAAACCTCTAAGAGACGCAGAAACAATTCCCTTTCAAGATTTAACTACGATTTGCTAAAATATGACAACAAAATCGCATATAGAAACATGTTATCTTTGTCTTTTGGGTTTTATTTAACTTTGAGTTATCTAATTCAATACTCCAAAATTGCAGTATTATTGTCCTTACAAGAATGTAATAACTACATTTTCTTTAAAAATTTACAACATTTAATTCAGTATATGAACACATGTACTATTTGTCGTTTTTGGGATTTTATTTTTTTATAAAACTTTGATGTATACCCACTTCAATACTTCCAAAGTTGTAACTAAAATTTTCCCCTTTCAAGAATGTAATAACTACGATTTCTTAAGAATGATGACAACAGTTCAAATTCAGCTATATAGAACACATGTTACTCATTTGTCGTTTTGGGATATATTTATTAAAAACTTTGATGTATAGCCACTTCAAATACTTCTAAGAAGTACGATGTAAACAATTGTCCTTACAAGAATGTAAAAACTTAAAGATTTGCTTAAGAATGATACAACATTCAATTCAGCTATATAGAACACATTTACTCATTTGTCGTTTTTGGGATATATTTATTATAATACTTATTTATTGGGATCCTACCCCTCAATACTTCAAAAGCGCATGTAATAATTGTCTTCAAGAATGTAAAAATACGATTGCTTTAAATGATGACAACAGTTCAATTCAGCTATTAGACAAGTTACTTATTGTCGTTTTTGGGATATATTTATTATATTATTTTGATTTGTTATACTACACTTCAATATCCAAAGAAGTTCGATGTAACTAATTGTCCTTACAAGAATGTTATAATACGATTTGCTTAAGAATGATGACAACAGTTCAATTCACTATATAGAACACATTTACTCATTTGTCGTTTTGGGATATATTTATTATAAAACTTTGATTTTTTATGCTCATTCAATACTTCTAAAAGAACGATTTTAACTAATTGTCCTTACAAGAATTTTAATAATACGATTTGTTAAGAATGATGACAACAGTTCAATTCAGCTAATAGAACACATTTTACTCATTTTTCGTTTTTGGGATATATTTATTATAAACTTTTGGGGGGGGGGTGTTGCTTACCAACAATACTTCTAAGAAGGCATGAAACTAAATTTTCCAAAGAATGTATAACTACAAATTTTCTTAAGAATGATGACAACATTTCAATTCAGCTATATAGAACACATGTTACACATTTGTCGTTTTTGGGTAATTTTTAAAATTCTTTTGAGTTTTATCCTACACTTCAATTTCTTCAAAATTACAAGTAAAAAAATTGTCCTTACAAGAATGTAATAACTACGATTTGCTTAAGACTGATGACAACAGTTCAATTCAGCTATTAAACACATGTTACTATTTGTCGTTTTTGGGATATATTTATTATAAATTTTTGATTTGTTTTAACCTACACTTCAATACATCTAAAAGTACGGTGAACTAATTGTCCTTACAAGAAAGTAATAATACGATTTTCTTAAGAATTATGAAACAGTTCAATTCAGCATATAGAACACATATTACTCATTTGTCGTTTTTGGGATAATTTATTAAAAACTTTTGATGTATTGCAATTCAATACTTCTAAGAAGAACGATGTAAAATAATTGTCCTTACAAGAATTTAAAAACTACGATTTGCTTAAGAATGATGACCAACAGTTCAATTCAGCTATTTTTAAAATTGAACACATTTACTATTTGTCGTTTTTGGGGTATATTTATTTAAAACTTTGATTGGTATAAATCATTCAATATCTAAGAAGACGATGTAACTATTTTTCCTTACAAGAATGTAATAATTACGATTTGCTTAAGAATGATACAACAGTTCATTCAGCTATTATAGAACACTTTACTCATTTGTCGTTTTGGGATATATTTATTATAAAACTTTTGATGTTATGCCCGCATTCAATACTTCTAAGAAGTCGCATGTAAAATTGTCTTACAAGAATGTAATAAATACGATTTGCTTAAGAATGATGACAACAGTTTTAATTCAGCTATATAGAACACATGTTACATTTTGTCGTTTTTTGGATATATTTATTATAAAACTTTTGTGTATTACTACACTTCAATATCCCAAGAGTACGATGTAAAAAATTGTCCTTACAAGAATGTAATAATACGATTTTCTTAAGAATGATGACAACAGTTCAATTCAGCTATATAGAACACATTTACTCATTTGTCGTTTTTGGGATATATTTATTATAAAACTTTAGGTATTATACCTACATTCAATACTCAAAAACGCCATGTAACTAAATTTTCCTTACAAGATGTAAAAACTACGATTTGCTTAAGAATTGATGACAACAGTTCAATTCAGCTATATAGAACACAAAGTTACTCATTTGTCGTTTTTGGGATATATTTATTATAAAACTTTGATTTTATACACACTTCAAAACTTTAAAAGTACGTGTAAAAAAATTGTCTTACAAGAAATTGTAATAATTTCGATTTTCTTAAGAATGTTTTACAAACAGTTCAATTCAGGGTATATAGAAACACCTGTTACTATTTGTCGTTTTTGGGATATATTTATTATAAAACTTTGATTTTATCTACATTCAATTAAATCTTAAGAAGTACGATGTAAACTAATTGTCCTTACAAGAATGTAATAAATCGATTTGCTTAAGAATGATGACAACATTCAATTTCCCGCTATATAGAACACATTTACCATTTGTCGTTTTGGGTATATTTATTATTTAAAAATTTGAGTGTATATTTCCCTTCAATACTTCTAAAGAAAGCATGTAACTAATTGTCCTTACAAGAATGTAATAACTACGATTTGCTTAAGAATGATGACAAAAAGTTCAATTCAGCTAAAATTTGAACACATGTTACCCTTTGTCGTTTTTGGGATTTATTTATTATAATACTTTTTAGTTGTATACCAAAACTTCAATATTAACAAGTTCGCAAGTAAAAATTGTCCTTACAAGAATGTAAAAAATCGATTTGCTTAAGAATGTTTACAACATTCAATTCAGCTATATAGAACACATGTTACACATTTGTCGTTTTTGGGATATATTTATTATAAAACTTTGATTTGCTTCACTTCAATACTTCTAAGAAGTACGAGTGTAACAATTGTCCTAAAAGAATGTAATAATTACGATTTTCTTAAAAATGATACAACAGTTCAATTCAGCTATATAGAACACATATTACTCATTTGTCGTTTTTGGGATATAATTTTTATAAAACTTATGATGTATGCCTGCACCAATACTTCTAAGAAGAACGCAAGAACTAATTGTCATTTAAAATGTATAACTTACGATTTGCTTAAGAATGATGACAACAGTTTTAATTCAGCTATATAGAACACATGTTCTCATTTGTCGTTTTTTTGGTAATTTTACAAAAATTTTGAGTGTATCTACAATTCAATACCTCTAAGAAGTACGAGGTAACAATTGTCCTTACAAGAATGTTATAATACGATTTCTTAAGAATGATTACAACAATTAATTCAGCTATATAGAACACATTTACTCATTTGTCGTTTTTTGGAAATTTTTTTATTAAAATTGATGTTGCTCACAAATTTCTTTAGAGAAGTTCAGTAACTAAAGTCCTACAAATGTAAAACTCTTTGCTTAAGAATGATTTACCAAAAAGTTCAATTCAGCTATATAGAACACATGTTACCATTTGTCGTTTTTGGGATTATTTATTTATTAACTTTGATTGTATAACTACACTTCAATAAACTAAGTCAGTAACAATTGTCCTTACAAATTTAATTCGATTGCTTAAATGATGACAACGTTCAATTCAGTATATAGAACACATTTATCATATTTGTCGTTTTGGGATATATTTATTATAAAACTTATTTTAATAAACCCTTCAATTAAATCTAAGAAGACGATGTAAAATAATTGTCCTTACAAATGTAATAATTTCGATTTGCTTAAGAATGATGACAACAGTTCAAATTCAGCTAAATTTTAAAAACACATATTACTCATTTGTCGTTTTTGGGTTTTATTATTAAAAACTTTTGACTGGTATGCCCGCATTCAATACTTCTAAGAAGAACGCATGTAAAATAATTGTCCTTACAAGAAGTATAACTACGATTTGCTTAAGAATGATGACAAAAATTCAATTCAGCTAATAGAACACATGTTACTCATTTGTCGTTTTTGGGATAATTTATTATATTACTTTGATTGTATACCTCACTTCAATACTTTAAAAGTGCAAGTAACTAATTGTCCTTACAAGAATGTAAAAACTACGATTTTTCTTAAGAAAAGATTTACAACAGTTCAATTCAGCTATATAGAACACATGTTACATATTTTCGTTTTTTGGGGTATATTTATTTATAAAATTTGATTGTATACTTACACTTCAAAAACTCTAAAAATACGTGTAACTAATTGTCCTTACAAGAAATTAATAACTTTCGATTTGCTTAAGAATGATGACAACAGTTCAATTCAGCTATATAGAACAATTTTACTCATTTGTCGTTTTTGGGGGTATTTTTTATTATAAAACTTTGATGATAACCACTTCAATACTTCAGAAGTACGAAGTAACTAATTGTCCTTTAAAGAATGTAATAACTTTCGATTTCTTAAGATTGATGACAACAGTTCAATTCAGTATTAGAACACATGTTAACTCATTTGTCGTTTTGGGTTATATTTATTATAAACTTTGATGTATCCTACTTCAAATACTTTTAAGAAGTACGAAGTAACTAATTGTCTTACAAGAATGTAATAACTACGATTTGCTTAAGAATGATGACAAAGTTTTAAATTTAGCTAATTAGAACACATGTTATCATTTGTCGTTTTTGGGATATATGTATTATAAAACTTTGATTGTATCCTCAGTTCAATACTTCCAAAGGCGCAAGTAACTAATTGTCCTTCAAGAATGAATAAACTACGATTTGCTTAAGAATGATGACAACAGTTCAATTCAGCTAATTAGAACACATTTTACACATTTTTTCGTTTTTGGGATTTTTTATTATAAACCTTTGATTTGTTAATTCACTTCAATTTCTTCTAAGTACGATGTAACAAATTGTCCTTACAAGAATGTTAATAATTACGATTTCTTAAGAATGATTACAACAGTTCAATTCAGCTATATAGAAACATATTACTCATTTGTCGTTTTTGGGGATATATTTATTATAAAAAATTATGACTGTATGCCTGCACCACAATACTTCTAAGAAGAACGCATGAAACAATTGTCCATTAGAATGTGATAAAATACGATTTGCTTAAGAATGATGACAACAGTTCAATTCAGCTATATAGAACACATGTTACTTTTTTGTCGTTTTTGGGTTTTATTTATTTAAACTTTTGAGTGTATGCCCGCAATTCAATACCTTTTAAGAAGTACCATGTAAACAATTGTCCTTACAAAATGTAATAACTACGATTTGCTTTAAAAATGATGACAACAGTTTAATTCAGCTAATAGAACACATGTTATTCATTTGTCGTTTTTGGGATAATTTATTATAAATTCTTTGAGTTGTAAAACTACACTTCAATACTTCCAACAAGTTCGCAAGTAATTAATTGTCCTTACAAGAATGTAATAATCGATTTGCTTTAGAATGATTACAACATTTTAATTCAGCTATATAGAACACATTTTACTAAATTTTTCGTTTTTGGGATATTTTTTATTTAAAACTTTTTGATGGGATCCTCACTTCAATACTTCTAAAAGACGAGTAACTAATTGTCCTTACAAGATGTATAACTACGATTTGCTTAAGAATGATGACAACAGTTCAATTCAGCTATATAGAACACATGTTACCATTTGTCGTTTTTGGGATATATTTATTATAAAACTTTGATTTGTATACCCCACTTCAATACTTCTAAAAGTACGAGTTAAAAATTGTCCTTACAAGAATGTAATAATTTCGATTTGCTTAAGAATGATGACAAAAATTCAATTCAGCTATATAGAACACATGTTATCATTTGTCGTTTTTTGGGATATATTTATTATAAAACTTTTGAGTTGCTCACCAAATTTTACTTCTAAAAGAACGAATGAACTAATTGTCCATAAAGATAGTATAATACGATTTGCTTAAAATGATGACAACAGTTCAATTCAGCTATATAGAACACATTTACCATATTGTCGTTTTTGGGATTATTTTTATAAAACTTTGATTGTTAATTCAATCAATTTCTTCTAAGATACGATTGAAAAATTGTCCTAAGAAAGTAATAATTACGATTTTCTTAAGAATGATACAACAGTTCAATTCAGCTATATAGAACACATTTACTCATTTGTCGTTTTTGGATAATTTATTATAAAACTTTGATGGTATGCCTACACCCAAAACTTCTAAGAAGACGCATGAAACTAATTGTCCTTAAGAATGTTTAACTACGATTTGCTTAAGAATGATGGGCAAAAATTCAATTCAGCTATATAGAACACATGTTACTCATTTGTCGTTTTTGGGATATATTTATTATAAAATTTTATTTGTATAACCACACTTCAATATCTAAAAGTTCGAAGTAACTAATTGTCCTTACAAAAATGTAATAATTTCGATTTGCTTAAGAATGATGACAACAGTTCAATTCAGCTATATAGGAACACATTTACTATTTGTCGTTTTTGGGATATATTTATTATAAAATTTGATTTTGGGATACTAACTTCATTTTAAATCTAAGAAGAACGGTGTAAATAAATTGGTTTCCTTACAAGAATGTAATAATACGATTGCTTAAGAATATGCAAAAAGTTCAATTTAGCTATTAGAACACATTTTCTCATTTGTCGTTTTTGGGTTAATTTTTAAAAATTTTGATTGATCCACAACAATACCTTTTTTAAAAGCGAAGAAAAAATTGTCCTTAAAAAATGTATAAATACAAATTTGCTAAGAATGATACAAAATTAATTTAGCTATATAGAAACTGTTTACCATTTGTGTTTTTGGGATATATTTATTAAAAACTTTGGTTTTACCCACTTCAATATTAAAAGTTCGGGGTTAAAAAATTGTCCCTTTCAAAATTTTTAATACGATTTTCTAAAAAGATACAAAAGTTCAATTCAAAAAATATTAAACACTTTACTATTTGTCGTTTTGGGTATATTTTTTATAAAACTTTGTTTTTTTTCTCAACCCCAAAAAATTTAAGAATCGATGAACTAATTTTCCCTTTAAAAAATGTTAATACCCATTTCTTAAGAATTATGAAACATTCAATTCACTTATAGAACACATATTACTCATTTTGGGGTTTTTGGATATATTTTTATAAAATTATGACGGTATGCCTGCAGTTTTAATACTTTAAGAAGAAAAGATGTAACTAATTGTCGTTTCAAGAATTAATAATACGTTTTTTTAAAAGGGTGACAACAGTTCAAATTCGCTAATTAGAACACATGTTATAAATTTTTCGTTTTTGGGATATATTTATTTTTAAAAATTTGATTTGGGATTTTACCAAAACTTCAAAATCGAGAAAAAAATTTCCTTAAAGAATGTTAATAATCGATTTCTTAAGAATGATACAAAAAGTTTAATTACTATATAGAACAATTTTATTGTGTTTTTGGGAAATTATTTAAAAAACTTTGAGGTATCCTCACCTACTAAAAGAAAAGGAAACAAAGTCCAAAAAATGTATAAACGTTTGTTTTGAATGATGACAACAGTTAATTAGCTTTTGAACACATGTTACCATTTGTCGTTTTTTGGTTATAATTATTAAAACTTTTTGGTGTATCCACAATTAAAACCTCAAAGTCGCTTAAAAAATTTTCCTTACAAGAAGGGATAAAACGATTTGCTTAAGAAGTGCAACATTTAATTCAGCTATATAGAACACTTTACCCTTTGTCGTTTTTTGGGTATATTTATTTTATAAATTTTTTATTTTTCCCCCACTTAATACTTCCAAAAGTTCGAGTACAAAAAGTCCTTCAAGAATGTAAAAACGATTTCTTAAGAATTTTACAAAAAGTTAATTCAGCTAATAGACACTTTTACATTTGTCGTTTTGGGGGTATATTTTTTATAAAACTTTGTTTTTATTCACCAATATTTTAAGAAAAGATGAAAAAAATTGTTTTAAAAATGTAAAAATTTCGATTTTTTTAAAAGTACAACAGTTCAATTCAGTTTTTAAACACAATTTTTCCCTTTTGTTTTTTGGGTTATTTTTTAAAAACTTATG
>JARBHB010000121.1:0-23381 GCA_029891345.1 Dryococelus australis
GGATACGCTTGTATTAAGGAAGTGTGACATTTTTAGTGTGAACAGTATAAATAGTTGGAGGGGTAATTTTTATTTCACATTTAGTATGCATGTTGATATAATCTAATTGTCTCAAGATTTGATCTTGACCTATCACTATTCCTGTAATGAGAGATGAAGCATTTTATTAGAGAGGATGATTTAAAGAGACATTACAAGCCATATAAATGCAATGTTAGTTGATGTGGGTGGTATGTTAGACTTTTATTTCATAGGAATGCCTTGATTGTTTGTTTTCCATATTGTAGTTCAAAATTATTTCACAATAACATCTACTCGTATGGTTTGCTAACAGGCTATATGCAGGGTGAATTTCTGCAACCGCTTAGATATTTTATGCGATATGTAGTATATGTATGTACATTTACATAATGCGTGTGTGGGGGTTTGTTTTAACTAGATATTACATCTGTTAAGAGAATTTAATTTTAATTATAATAAAATGAATCTATTTATGTAAGTGAAAATATTATTTGTATCATTGCCTATATTTCGAAATCAAATTTTAGATGCTTCCAATGTAAAGACTATATATATTTGTTAAGTGAATATCACACAAGTAAAGGTTATTGTGTGATTGTTAGAAAAACAATGCTTCTGAGTGTTGTTTAGAGATATGAAGCTCCCGATCAGATATGTGTGAAAAAAAATGAAAGCACCAAGCAACTACAATAGAGTGGAATTTAAAATTATATTTATATGTGAATGGTGAGTAGAATGTGAGATGGTTCTATTTCTTATAGTGAGTGTTCTCTATTAAATATAATATCTTGGGAGTGTATAAGTAAGAGAGGCAAAATGTTTGCCTACAGGAGAGGCAAATGGTTTGCCTGCATGAGAGATGAGTTGAAATATTGAAACGACTCTACAAACTCGGTCTATCTCCTCTGAATATTACTGTGTAGGACGTGATACGGTTATAACTTAACTATATCTAATAGCAAATGTTCTATACTAAATAGAGTAACTTAGATATATACATAGGTAAGGAAGGCAAAACTTTTGCCTACAGGAGAGGCAAATTGTTTGCTTGCAGTAGAGATGAATTGGAATACCTATGTGAATGTTGATTACAATAGTGATTAAATCAAATTCACTTGCAATAGTTTGGAATGGGAAACCTTTGAAATTTGGGGCTGAGATTCTATTATATCTTGCCATTCTCACGAAAATTTCCTGTGATATAGGTGAGATAGGACTGTTTCTGTATAATAAGAAGAAATATATTCTCTTCAACTCACATGCAGATTGTTTAGATGAGTGTTAAAGCGGATAATATATGATCGAAAATTTGTATGATGTTTTAACTATTATTGTGTGCATTAGGTAAGAGGTGAGTAGTTTGATCGTGGCTCTACCAAAAAGCTAGACACTATGTTACCTGTGTGATGATAGAGTTAGGGAATATTGGTGCGAAAAGTTAGGTCGATATCATCTTAATTAACTTTTATAGTTAACTAATTTTCATGGATATGAGTTGTGTATGGGTGTTTGCAGTTCTCATTTGATAAAATTTAGGACAAAAATTGCGAATATGTTATATGTTTAGTTCGCATTTTGATAATGGTTTGTTTATGTAAACATCGCAGCATTCGCCTGGAGTGATTTTAGGAAACCAATGGGGGGAAATAAAGAAATCTGAATGTTCTGTTTGGAATTTGAAACCACATCCTTCCGAATATGGGTTTCAATGCAGTATTTACCTTCACATGTTAGGCGAGTAAGATATGAACAAAGTTTATTTCTTGTATATAAGTTGGTAATGTAAAACTTTTCAAAAAAGATTTGACACAATTATGTTTCTTTTCGCCTTACGTGATACCTCCTAAGATTCGTTTAATTTCTCAGAGGAGGATTTCCAGATGACTAATTTTGTCCCTCTATGTTACTAACTGCACACAAATAAAAATGTTTGTTCTGTATAGTTATTTACTTCATTCTGTTTGGATGTTTTCACATGTAATGCTTGGTAACAGCGAATTTTGGATACAATTTTATGTGAATGGCTTAGAGTCTACATGTGTTTCCTACACATCAGCATGTGAGGTAGCAGATACACCAACACAGTCTGCTATGTTAATAAATTAATATGTGTTCTTCAAAAGAAACTTTACAGTAAACACTGGGTTCGAAAACAAAAGTATTGATAATGTATATAGATGTGAGAAAATTATGTTCTCATGAACTATATTGTGTCAGTAAACCTATTTGCTATCTACATCGTTATTAAAATTGTCAATGTTATTTTGAGAATGACAAGGAACTAAGGAAATGTGTGATTATATGCAATTTTCAAGAAGTAGTATATGTTAGAATTTGTCGCCGCCATCTACTTTAGAAGAGAAATACACAATCTCGTCATCAGTGTCTATAACGAAATAGGAATTTTACTTTACTTCGCAAATTGAGAAGCCATAAAAATGTTTTTTGTTTGTCAGAAACTTATAGAAATAAATATAATTGCGAAAAATGTCTGATCATATGCTACTTAAAAAACCATTTGATAACTTATGAAGACGGTGTTGTGGTGGAAAACTCGCTGGTTTTCCTGGAAATGAGTGAAGAATGTTTATGAAGTTATTTACTTTACATTGTAGTGTGTACTGTCACATGAGACGTAATGTTTTAAGGAAAGCGAAGTGTAATGTATGTCAGTATATGTCGCATGGTCGTTTATTTACAAGAAACTCTATATTAGTGAAACATCTGGTAACATGTAAACACAATTTTATCACTGTAGTGTTTGTTTTTCATGGTTTCTCTATTAATTTGTGAATATTATTTATTTCTTTATTTTTCTATAATGTTTTAAGGGTGTAATAGATATGTCTGTGATGATATTATTGCTTTATTTTTTGTGTAGTATTTTGTTGGTTTGAAGTGTAGCATGATGTGTAAAGGACAGTTTTAATATTTAGGAAACTAGTTTTAATTGTTTACAGGAGTGTTTTGTCGAATGATTATACACTTACAGTCCCGCTCTGAGGGATTCCACCATAACTTCTTCTAAGGGAAAGTTTTTTTTGAGAATGAATTGAGTTGTTGTTAGCATAGCAGGGCGATTTCTGAATTTTTGGGGATAGAAAACAATTTAAACAATGATGGGATTACTATGTAATGGTGTATGTAGCGACATATGTTCACAAGATGTGGAATGTTTGAGATGTCGTGTTGCACATGAATATACACCTAAAAATAATTACTTGATCTTAACAAAATTGGTCGGTTACAGAATTTGTATTATCTGTGATGTATTCCTTTTTAGTATATGCAGGCAAAATTAAGATAACAAAATATTGACATTAACCATAGAACGATATTGGTAATTGGTTTTCATAATTCAAGCATGCTGGAAACGAACATGTCATTTGATGTAAGGGTTTTAATTAATTTTATTGTTATTATTATTATGTTGCAAATTAGAAAAAAAGACAAATTTTGAAAAAATAATAATTTTTTATTGATATACTACAATTAAATATATGTAAGATCGCGTTAATGTTTACGTAAATATATGTGGAGTTGTGTGGAGGAGTTCTAATTACTCTCTGTTGACTGATGAGCCCCTCCACCACAATGGAAGTCTAGCGAGCGGTGTTAGTAACACGAGGACTCCCGCACTGCTCACTCTGCGAGAGGTTGTGTGTCTTGCTAGACCTCTTGGAAATGCCATTCTTTGCAGAGCAGTTGGCCGTCCTCATGTCTGGCGCACAAGTGGCGAGTTTGCGTGGCAATTCAACCCCCAGCGGGAAGGGAAACTTTCGCTAGTGATGTGAGCGCATTTCTCTTGTTGAAGTATTGTACGTGATGTCGCAGTGGTTGTGAGTTTACTAATACACGATATTAATTAAAATCGCCTCTATTTACCTCAATGTTCATTATACAGAAAATTTTGGGGTTAAGACAAAGGTTAATACTGTATTTAGATTACTTTCGCAATAACATTTCGAGGTGTTTGTATATGTGAGTATTTCCTCACTATATGTCCCAGTATTTGTTCTCCATATGTAATTATTAATTGGTATACACGTATTTAACTTCACCAGGATTTGAAATAAGTAATGTGGTAGTATAAATATAATTAACCATGTTGGGGTCGAAGTAAGGAATTTATCAGTAAAATATGATTTCAACTTCGCCGGAAATAAAACAACTACTAACCCAATACAATCACAGTTAAGCAAAACTTACCCTCGTTGTGAATCTAAGCAAGGTTTAAATCGCTATATACGTATTTACCCTCGAGGAGATTTCTGAAATGAGTTCCTGTTTAGTAAATGCAGGAAAAATTATGATAACACAAAATATTTAGTTTTTATATTGAACAATATTGGCAATTGGTTTTTTGCAATTTCAGGCAAATGAGGAAAGCATGTTTTCTTTTTTTTTTCTTTTTTTAATGAAGCGAATGTTTCATTTGGGTTACAATTTATTTAATTTAATGTTATTATGTAACAACTTAGAAATATATTATTTTTGAAAAAAAAAAATCCTCTTTATATACTTTAGTCAAAATATGCGTAAGGAATTTTATTTATGATATCGTATAGAAAACTACCATTGGGGATTGGTGTTGGAAGTTTTTTGTATACTCTATTGAGGCGCGACCCTGTCCACTGCCAAACCAGTCTCGCGAGCAGTCGAGTGTCTCGAGAGCGTGGCGTGGCACAGAGCCCATCCCTACATCTCGACTGTTCGGGTCAGACTTTCGGAGGAAGAGGTGGTGCAGAGTTAGCTAGCCCTCTGTTGCTGGATGAATCGCCGCCGAACATGGTCTTGCATTAACAATTTAAGTGGCTAGAGGAGGAATAGACTGAGTAACGGCTTGAGAAGGATTGTCGTATGTCTGCCCGATCTGCAGTGTGCTTGATATTACAACATGGTGGACATTTATTACTATCATATTAGCAAATCACAGGTGAGTTAGGAATGAGTAGTAGGCCCGGTAGGGTGTGTAATTAGTGTCGATACTTATTCAGTATGCAATTATGCACGTATGCATACTTAGTCAATATATGTAATGGTTTGTTATGCATATTTATTCTCGATGGGTCTCGAGACAAGGACTAAATCCTGAATCCTATATCCATTACCCATAACTTTTCAACCTTGTAAGTTGTGTTCAGGCAGTCGACAGGTAAACATGAGTACTTCTTTCGGTACTTTCTCATTATGCATACATATGCTTGGTTATGTAATTACTCATTATGCTTGCTTAGTCATTATGCAATTAGTAATTATGTGATTTAAAAAATCTATTTACCCCCGGCAAGTCTCACTCTTCACTCACTGTTATACTTTCAAACTATCAACAATTGAATAATGCATTAAATGAACCGATACACTGACTATTTTCGTTAGCATCATACTGTTATATGTTCAGCTATTAGCACTGACTTACAAAGATCCTGCGAACCGAAGCTGACTGGTTCCAAAATTATTCTAAGAATTTTAAAAAATAAATTTCCACTTAATATATTAACGCTATCCAATATGGCGGTTATCCCCATAGATTGTCCCTTCAGTAACCTGTTCGCAACCCCTAACGGTCGAAGTGGCGGCGTGGCGAATTCCGCTGAGTCGGAGACAGCGCCAGCCAGAGATGGCAGCGTGCATCACGGCAGATGTGCGCTTGGCATCGGAGCTGCGCGGAGGCGCACTTGGCTTCCCCAATGTAACATGGCAGCTGGGTATAATTTAAAGATATTAGCTATCTCAGCTCATTCCCGAGTGGGCAGTGCTAGGTAGCAGATGTGTTCGTAGTGTGTAATTACATATACTTAGTGTTTATGTTTATTCTTGATCCAATTGGTACTTATGCATACTTATGCCTCATTTTGCATACTTTAATACTTGTTCACTATGAAATTACTCATTACATGTACTTATTAATTATGCAAATACTCTCGGAACTTAGTCATCACGCGATTTAAAAAAATCTAACTACACATATTTACACTTGTCGGGTTTTGAACCAGAGCCTACATCCTCCCCCCTTTCCCAATCGTATACCACGCACTCTAAACTTCCAGCCTCCTCACTTTTGGTTCGGCTGTCGAAGGGTGAACACGTTTACTTACTCTCATTATGCAATTATTAATTATGTAATTACATTTATTTATGCAATGTATGGGTCTCGAAATAAGAACTGCCCACACACCCACAAAAGAAATTCAAAGTCTTACAGGGGTTGGAAT
This sequence comes from Dryococelus australis, assembly GCA_029891345.1. Classification (NCBI taxonomy): domain Eukaryota; kingdom Metazoa; phylum Arthropoda; class Insecta; order Phasmatodea; family Phasmatidae; genus Dryococelus; species Dryococelus australis. The sequence continues at coordinate 6,237 of JARBHB010000121.1, forward strand.
GGGAGAGAGGGCATAACATGCCAACTAATCTCATTACACCTGACTGATAGAGGAATGGAAGAGGGTGGAGATGGAAACCATCAGCCAATCACAGAGCACACTTAACTGAGAGGATTGTGAAGAGGGGGAGGTGTGCTACAACCCCTCACCATGACTGTGGGGAGGCGTAGATACAGGGGTAGGGGTAGGTTGTCAGGGTGGGTGGGCAGGGATGTTTGGGTAAGATGGAGCGGGAAGAGGATGGCTGCCATTTTGAATAAATTATATCGCCAAACTAGCACGTAGCCACTACTAGTGTGTAATTTTTTTTTGTTATGTTCTGCAATCAGCTCACAAGATGTCATCCCTATACACAACATAGCAACGTCAGGCAACAACCCGGTGATGACACACGAATATATGTCTATACTGGATGACATGATAAAAGAGTTCCCATTTAAATCGTCTGTCTGGCACCCGTTCTGCATTGTCGTCAATGACTACTACGTCTACATGTTTCTGGCTTTCTTCCTGCATTTCCTGCCAGGATGTCTGATAGACCTCGTACTTCGTCTCCAGGGGAAGAAGCCAATGTAAGTTGGACCACAGAAGTTCTGGTGGTTTTAAATGCGAGAGTGGTAGTGCTCACAACGGACTGTGCTGGAAAAGGACATGCAACATAATTGTTGTACTAACGGGGTTGAGTTCAAATGTTTAGGTTGCCGCTTAATATGCTGCATCATCTGCCATATCGAATTTTTGATTTATTTCTTACTTATTTAAATTATGGAGAATTTATTGAAAAAAGCGACAGTAGGAGCTTAGCTAATTGCCTTACCAAACATTACGGACGTAATATATAAACTATTTAAGCATATTTATGAAAAAATTATCATAATACAACAATTTATAAAAATTATTGTCACCTTTCAATGCCAATCGGGAGCTGCGGCGGAATTCAAGGGCTAGGAAAACGGGAGAATCCCGAGAAAACCCGCCGGGCAGCGACATCGTCCAACACGATTCCGGGAGCGTCCCTACTGGGGAATCAAACGCGGTTCGTGGATATGGAAGGCGAATAGTCTAACCACTACACCACTGCGGCCCCTCCCGGACACTCGAGTGTTACGAGTCGAACGTAGCACTACAAACTAGGAGTGCAGGATAAACACGAACGTTGCAGTATAACAAAGGCGTATAGACCGTGAAAACGAAACAAAGAACTGCACTCCAGATTATTTTTATTTAAAATTAATTAGCTTGCTTAATAGGTAGAGATGTGCGAAATTCGCATTATCTTTAAGGACAGGATATACTTCAGTGCCTTATAAACCAACGAGCACTGTCCGTGGTTTCATTGGCCGCTGCACTTAAATGAACGTCACCTACCTGTTGGTCTCCTTATAAGAGATTGGCCACTCTATAGCTCATATTTTTCTTATTGGCTCAAGCGTACTTCGAGGCGTGACAGACATATTTCAAGCCAATTGCTGAAATCGCTCAAACGCACATTATCTTGGTGTTCGGTATGTCATAACATAATAACGCGAATTTCGCAGATCTCTTTTAATGGGCCTCACTGTAAGCTTTTGTGTCTGTTCTAATTTTTTAAATATTTTGGTATATTCCCAATGGAAATATCTTTTCAGGACAGAAATTAAAAGCGATATTTTGTTGCCTGTTGATATATTTTGGTTACTCAAACCAATGTGGTATTTGAAAAGTGTCAAATGAAACAAAATTTGCTGTTTGTAGTGGTTTGTTTACGGTGTATATTATTCTCTAAAACTGTGCTTTAAACTATAGTGATAATGCTGTAACTTTTCGGAAAATATTACTGTATTTAACCCTCGCGTGACTTATTAAAGGCCCTACATACCATGAATGCATCAGCGAAATTCAAATGTCGGATGAACGTTAAACAAAATCTTTTCGCATTGCGTCAATTTTAAAGATAACTATTTCAAACATAAAACGTTTTGAAGTGACCGTCACAGAGAATAATGAAATATATATATAAAAATATTTATATAGCGAGATAGATAGATAGAGAGAGAGAAAGAAAGAGAGAATGAGACAGGTAGAAGAAAAAATTATTTATTAAACTTTTGTTATTATAAATCAATTTTTATCAGCTTAAAGAAAAAAACATTGTCAACAAAACCATTGGCAAAATATATTAACGTACCAACATTCCTTAAAAACTTTCACGTACAATAGCTTTTGTTAGAAATAGTTATCTTTAAAATTGACGCAATGGGAAGGCATTTCGTTTAACACTGATATCTCATTTGAAGTACGAGGCTGCCGGCCTGGTGGGCAGAATGGCCGTTAAAATTCTGAGTAAAGCGACCTCACGCAAAAATTGTTTATTCAGATGGCGCTGCGGTTGAATTTTTTTTTTTTTTCAATGGATGCCCGTTAACAGCTCTTGAAATGTTTCGCAGTACGTGAAATCCAAAAACAAAGAAACGAGAACTAAACTCAAGATACTTTACATATACTGACGGTGTTAGAGTTATGGGCCAGATATTCGAATATTTGCAACTATCGTGTAAAGCAATATTTGATATTTCTATAGATTAACTTCAAATTCGTTAACACTTTGCAAACAAGAATAAGTATATAATTCACGAAATCAGCAAGTATGCAAAAATATCCATATTAAAATTAACAAAGCATTATTGTTTACAGCTCTAGGGTATTGTAATTAATAGTTACAGAAGAAAAGAAAAAAATTTTTTTAAGAGAAATTTCCAAGAAGATGAAAAACATAACGAAGACAAAGTTTGATAAAATTGAGTTTTATTTTTTTTAAATTCTGTTATTAATGATTTCTGCATGATAGCATGTTATAAATATTAAAACGAATTACTTTTGCACATGTTTCTATACGTTACTAATAGAAAAGTAAAACTTATTTTATTCGGAAAGTATACGATGCATCAACCATTACTGTGTGTGATATCCTTTATAATTGAAATATACTGTGAATATAAGAAACCGCATAGTAGAAAATTAAGTAGTTCAAATACTGTTTTTTTTTTTATTATTTGATAGAACTATACCTTAAAAAAAAGAGCTAATATCTAATGTGAGAGCGCAAAATTGTCGTTGCTGATTGTTCCCAAATATGCATTTTACAGAATTCTTTCTTAAGGAATCGTACATTAATACAACTGTAATAATTTTTAGTGTTCGATTTTGTGCACGAAGAAAAATAATAAAGGTACAATTTTTGTATATTATTATACCGGAAAAGATCTCAAACATTTTTCGTCACGCTTTTATTTGCAAAAAAAAAAAAAATGGAAAATCTTTATATTTGCAATCAATAAATTGCAAAAGTTTAGAAAATTGCATTAACGTAGATTGAAAATATGCAAACGTGTTTTCTAGATACGCATGTTTGTGATCTCAGTGGTAATACACCTAATTAATGAAATGTAACGAGACGTTGCACTGCTTATGAATGGTTTAATTAATTTTATTTGCTGAGCATCACAAAACATGGATTCAAGTTGAATACATTTTAGTTTTAAATTCCAGTTGGCCATACATTCAATATATGCTGCCAATCTTGTATGGATAAGTCCATTTAACTATATCAAGTTTGCACAATTGTATCTACAAGGCATGATGAAACTGAAATTCATTATGTAACCTAAATAATTTTTTTTCGAGAAAATATGTTTCACTATTAGAAGTTACAAATCATGGTCAATTTTGTGGTTGGAGATGACAGTGGAACAAACATTGACGCGTGCAATGAATATGATTGGTGGTTAAACATATGGAAGAGGGACCACTGACCAAGTTCTGAACAAATGGATTTAAGGAATGCCAGTGGAGACAACAAAGTCACTAAATATTTTGTTATAGTGCTTCATGTCTTGCGCATTGATCCCAAAAGAAAATATACTATTTTCAATAGCAGTGGGATCTGTTGGGAATGAAACTATGAACTGTCACAGGTCATACGAAAATTAGTTTGAAAGGGAAAATGCGATAAAAGAAAAAAAAAAATTGGAACAGTAACCTTTAAGAGATGATTCAGAGTCCTCTTTCTTGTTAATACAAATTCGCATGACACAGCAGTACCAGTAAAAAAAAAGTTACTACTCCAAAGAATATCGAGTGTAGTGAAAAATTAAGGAGATATTTTACAATATTTCAATTTTTACTTGCACGATTGCCAACTTCTTTATTTGATTACTAAGATATGCCTAATTTTTTTTGTGTTTACCCTCGATTCAATACCGTCGGAACATTTCTCGAAATGTATGACAGACAATCAAGCCACTGATGATGTCGATAAACGGTAATGAAGTCCACTTCAGATATGTCTGTAACTCATGTATGTATAACTGTAGTTGCGGAAGATGTAAATATTTGGATTATTCTCTTCGAAAATTCTCACCATTCAGATATGTATTACCTAAAACACGGCAGAATAAAAAAAAAAAAAAACAATTTGGTTACTCTCTTTCAAGCAATTTCTAAATACCACAAGGAGTAATTTAATAAAATAATTGCATATCAAGATACAAATTACTAACGGCCTGAAATTTAAAATGATTTCAAGTGTGGATCAATAAAATCTCTAATGGAGTTGATATGAATTATACAGTAGTTAGGCAATTGGAAATATTGTATTTCGTCTCTAATGGTTAAAAATAAATAAACACACATAGTCTGTGTGTGAATTAAGTTAGAAATTGCTTCCAGATATAGAAGCAGAGAAAATAAATTTTTTTTTCTACATTGTGTATAATTCAGACTGGTATGGAGTATTCCTGGATATGTCAATTGGTAGATCATTGGCATATACACTAACCTTTGTGGAAAATGCAACACCAAAAAGGATACATGTGATTGAAATGAGCTTTATACCACAGATTATGTTCATGACAGTAAGCAATTAATCAAGATTACAGAACTGTACATAATCTCTAGTCTTGAGAATTCAGTATGGTGCGAAGCCGCCGCGTGCTGCAATCAGAGCCCATAAGTGTTGTGTCAGGGAATCAAAGGGGACCTGGATATGTTATTGGGGAATCTCTCTACATGCGGATTGTATGTGAGTCCACAAAGCATCAATAGTGGTTGCTGGAGTTCCGTGACGAACAAGTCACCGACTAACCATATTCCAGACATGGGGCGACATGTCAGGCGAACGTGCAGGCCAGGGAAGCAGCGGTACTTGTAGCTCATTAAAGAAGTCTTACACATTCCTTCCGAAAATGCTACATTTTGCCATTCAGCACGCAAGCGACAGCGTTCACGTGACCATTGCAGTCGGAGGCGTTTGTGGTTTCTGGACAATGGAAGCCGACGCAATGGAATGCGTGCCACCATTACAACCCGCAGCAAACGGCGTCGAACCGTCGACGCAGAATAAGTCCCTGCCTGTTGCAGTGATCCAGTGTCGAGCCAATACTATGGACGATGCTGTATTGTCTGTTACGACCATGCTGACAAGATCGTGGTCATACTGTATTGTGGTCACATTGCGTGGTCCAGTACATGCTCGTCTCTGTGTACGACCATCGTCTAGCCACTTGTGAAAAGCACGCATCGCTGTAGTAGCAGCATGCCATGTACGAGCCGAAATGTCACGGTATGACAAACACGTTTCCCGGAGACCGATCATTCTGCCCTGTTCGAACTCTCTCACGTGCTGATATGGTGCCGTTTGATGATGACGAGGCATAACGGAACTTGTTTTCACTTCGTTTGACAGTTCTTCACTGACTGAACTTGGCGTAACACAACCTTTCCTGTCAGACAAGATAGGGCGCTGATGGGCCTACGTGTAAGCCATCACTGTGCAATCGTAATCGCTTATTGCTGGTACACTGTTCTACACATCCTGCGATTTTGGATACATTGGGGCCATTCTTTGGGGTGTTTCACTTTCTCATTCAATAGTGTAGAATCAAATGTTCTGGGTTCAAACTTTGGCCGACAGTAGTAGATTTCTTAATACATAAAATCTCTAAAATTAAAAATTCTAAAAATAATATAACTATTTAGAATTTTAAATGTAAATGGTCTAAGATATTGCTGTGTGAAGTCATTTAAGAGCACGAGAGAGCTCTCTCTAGGCCAGCTGAAAATACCTTAAAGGACCTTCCTTTCAAACAATATTAACCGACTCAAAGTTACGCCCGTCCGTTACTATGTATTGAGACGGCTGTGAAAAATAGCATAAACAAACTTCGTGTGTTTCCTGTGTCATCAGAATTTTAAGCAGTGACTATATAGGATATTAATGTCCCAGTCCGTTGACATAAAGGTACACACTACCACTATTATTTAAAACAACGTTCAAAAGAATACATATCTGAAGTACAGGGCTACCAACAGCGGTGTTTGCTGCTTTTAATTCACTTCAACAACCACATTTATGCTCTAATAAACAAATTAATAAATTGGCATCAAAATATTGACAACTTCTTACAGTGACACCCACATGACAACTAGTAAAGAACTTAATTACTTTTCACAAATATCTGCAACTATTCTTTTCCAGGTTGCTGAAAATGTACAGAAAAATACAAAAGCATGCGTTGCTGTTGAACTACTTCACGAAACATGAATGCTTATTCGTCACCGAAAACTTCAGGAATCTGTACCAGCAGCTCTCTACTCGAGACAAAGAGATATTCACAGCTGACACAGAAGCGATACACTGGAACAAATATATCGCAAACGCTGGCAAGGGAGTAAAAATATCTGCTAAACGAGTCACTGGATGATCTTGAGGAAGCCAAGTCTCGCAGCCGAAGGTAAGATATATCTTCCATTGTATTGCCAACGACGTAGCACTGATAGATTATACAGAATGTTCGCATTTATTTAAGCTCTTTTTAAAACATTTCTTGCCTCCAACTACAAACATTCTAACTACCACACATACTTCCTTCCAGAAAAGTTAGCAGTCGTGTGGGAACAGTAATTTCATGTCTTGATGTCACATTGTAAAAATTAAGTTTAAACTTGTGTACACAAAATTTGTTTAATTTTATTTCCGTTGATTTTATGTCATTAGTAGGAATGTTTTAGACTTTTCAGATTTAATTGAGCACTTTTGAATTCAACCCTACCAAATTCCTCTTCCGCTACTTGCGTGTATTTATTACGGCCACACTGTCCGACAAGCTCCACTCAGGTTGGTAAAGACGGAGGGAAACAAGTTCCACGTCTTAATGTTGGATTTTAAAATGTATGCAAGCATCCGTGAATAATTAAATTACTAATTTAAATTTCTGTATTTTTAGCGCATGAAAGCATAAAAACCAGAAAATTTGTAAAATGTTTAATTCTCACACTGAGAGAAAAGGTTTTCCTGTCAACGAAAAACTTGTTTTATGTGGAAAAATATATACTTGGCTGCCCCAACAAAATATGTTGTTGAGTAAACAAAACTTGAATATCAGCAAAATAAATTAGGATCATCTAACATAATTCACTTTGAATTAACAAAACCTCTGTGTTGGGCTAAAAGAAATTAGACTGTCAACAACATATTGAGTTTAATCAATCGGATATGTTTGTTGTGCTACTCATTTTATTGCCTTCGTTCAAAAACACAGCTCGAGAGTTTGTATATTTTGAACGATAAGGTTGTAATGGCGTTTTTTGGGTGCATTCGTTGATGCTTAATACTGGTATATACATGCTAACCAAACAAGGTTAACAACAAACTAAAAAATTGAGCTGTAATCCTTACTACTATATGAATCAGAAAGTATGTTTTTTGTTTTGCTGAGTAGGTGAAATTAAATTAACACGTCATTACTTTCTCCTTGTATAAAAACAAAATGGTTTGTTATCGTCTGTGTTGTTAAGCGCTATGAATGAGAAGTAAAATAAAAACTTTTTAATATTTGTTTGCTCGTTTTTTGGCTGTGTAAACTTAAAACTAAAATCAAATTTATAACAGGTTATGGGTACAGAGACTTCTGGTTTAATACATACTGCAAGAAGAATATAAGTGATGTGTATCGCATTCACACATTCGCGTGAACATAAACGAAGGAATAAAATGGCTGTGGCATCGGAAGATTTTGCCCATGTGGCAAAACTCAAAGGTCATTCTAATTTCAGTATTTGGAAGTTTCAAATAGTTGTTTTTTGAAAGCGGCGGATTTGTATAATGTTGTTAGCACCGAGTTTAGGGAAGGTGAAGAAGATACGAATCGGGGAAAGAAAAATGGCAAATCCCAGAGATATATGTTAACAACAATAGACAAGTAATATTTAATTTATTATGTCTTGCGACTCTGCAAAGGGTATGTTTGACAAACTGTGTTCCAGTTATGAGAGAGATAGCAGTCACAACCAAAGTTCGTTGCTGCAGAATTCCTTTAACTACAAAATTGACATGGTTGCATCTGGTCTTTCTGATTTACAAAACATTTACATGAAACTAAAAAGTGTAGGCGACACAGTTGATGATGAAACGGTAACGGGTAAAATTTTGTCATCTTTGCCAGACAGAGTTAGACATTTTCTAACTGCCTGGGAATCGACCCCTAAGAGTGGCGGGACACTGACTAATCTAACTGCCAGATTGTTAGTAGAATAAGAGAGATGGCATACCAATAGCACACATGATGCTGCAGCATACAAACTGTAAACAAAAATATTGTTTGTTTTAAGTGTAACAAAAGGGGCCACATTGCCCAGAATCGCATGAAAAAACAGATAGGTTGCAAAATCTACGAAGGATAACCATACCGAACAGAAATGCTACTTTAGGGATAGAAACAAGTCTACTACAAGTAACAGGGATAAGGTTGCATTTCTTACAGAATCAATGGGATTCTGTAATCTAATACCCAATATCCTGAGGGATATTGGGTATTAGATTCAGGTTGTTCTTCCCACATTATCAACAACAGTGATGATTTACCAATGTCACAGGTATATGGTCTGAAATTACAATTTCTAAGAAAAATGACAAGATGTGTGCCGATCTCAAAAGTGATAGAGAGTACCAAGAATGTGTATTGAAAAAATGTGCTGTATGTTCCAGGATTACAAGAAATCTAATATCGGTACACAAAATTACAGAAAATGAAGGTGTCAAATTTACTGACAATGGTGTAGACATTTTGAAGTGTAGAACTAAAATCACAGGTGGGAAGGACAATGCTCGACTCTATAATATAAATTTAAACTGCACTGAAACTACATTTTTGTCTGAGAGAAACCAAACAAGTGACCTAAATCTATGGCACAGAAGAATTTGTCTTTTGAATGTTGATAGTATGAAGAAACTGGCTACTTTATCATTTGGACTTGAAAAGCTTAAATTCTGTACGAGTGAGATCCAATATGAAACCTGCCTTACATCAAAGCAGACTATAAAACATTTTGGAAAAGCAAGAGAGAGAGAGAGAGAGAGTGTGGGTGAGAGAGAGAGAGAGGAGAGAGAGAGCAACGAGACATCTAGAAACAATACACACTAATGTGTGTGGGCCACTTGACACAACATAGGGTAGTTTCAGGTACTTTGTGAACTTCTTGTTCGACTACACACATTTTTCAGTGATATGTCTGATTTAAAACAAATCAGATGTTTGTGATGCTGCTTGAAACTAGATTGTTGACGCCGAATTAAAATGGAACTCACGTGTATACAAACTTTGATGTGTTAGGAGGGTGAATATGTAGGCAACGAGTTCACCGATTGGTGTCGACAAAGGGGAATAAAGATAGACTATATCCCTGCAGCAACTTCTCAGCTAAATGGACGAGCAGAAAGACTGAACAGGACGCTAATGGATAAAACGAGAGGTACTCCTTTTCTACTCTGGCCTAGAGAAAGAGTTGTGGGGAGAGGCTTTACGCACTGCAATATACCTGCTGAACAAAATACCGTCTGCTACAGTCGACACAACTCCTGCCGAACTGTGGTTTGGAAAAATACTGGATCTGTCCAATCTAAAATTATTCGGGTCTCTGGAATATGCAAAAAAATTGAAGAAGCTAGGAAAACTAGACAAGAGATGTGACAAACTTATCATGGTTGGTTACATGACAAATGGCTACAGACTATGAAAATCAGAAAAGAGGGAAATTAAACTCTCAAGCGATGTAACATTCGTGGAATCAAATGAGGTTTCTGCAACAAACAATTCATCACAAGAAATAATTGCAGAACACAGTTTCACTTGTGGATTATGAGGAAACATCACTAAGACTAGCAGACAATATGGAAGTGAGAAGAAACACTACTCTGCTTCAAGATGATGTAGTTGATGAACACTTTCATGTTTTTCCCTCAGACCAATTCACAGCAAAAACATCAGAAATGCTAGACTGTCTACCTGAAACAGCTAATGAAATTGAAAACTGCAACCACCAAGGTAGAAAAGAACGAATAAAAAGAAAACTCCAATATTTGCAAGAATATGTAATGCTGTCCTACAAAGAAACTATTTCCGGTGAAGATAAGGATAAATGGTTGAAAGCCATAGAGGAAGAAAAGTCCTCACTCAAGAAGAATGGTGTTTTTCGGTTTGTTGATGGTAAAGAAATCCCAAGAACTCAGAAGTTAATCTCTAGTAGATAGGTCTTTACGATAAAAGATGACAACAGATATAAAGCTAGACTCGTCGAATGTGGCTGTGAAGAGAAAGCAGGACCTGATTATAATGAAACATTCAGATATGTGGTGTCATTGAATACCCTCAGATTCCTTATCGCCTATGCTAAAAAGGAAAACATTTCCCGCAAGCAATTTCACATAAAAACTGTGTTTCTGTTTGGTAATTTAGAACAAGATGTTATCATGATCGTACCTAAAGTTTTGAAGATGAACAGGGCTCTGTCGTTAAACTGAAGAAATCTCTCTATGGTTTGAAAAAAGCCCCTCATGCTTGGAATAAAAAAATTGTTGACTTTCTCAAGGCACATGGCTTGCATCAATTAATAACATACAAGTCGGTCTTCGTGAATGATGAAGGTAATTGAATTCTAGCTATCTGGTAGATGACGGTCTTGTGATTTCAAATCAGAATGACAAGATTGATGAGTTCATGATGAAACTTCAAACTGAATTTGAGGTTAAAATTACTGACAATCCTGAAATCTTTGTGGGTCTTGAAATTGAAAATGCAAGGGGCTTCATCAACATTCATCAAGGATCATACGTGGACCAGTTGTAGAAAACATACAATATGGACTGCACAAAACCCGCAACAACTCCTGCAGTTTCAGGTATTGACAAATCTGAAGACTGTAATAGAAGGAAGGCGTTAATTTTCAATATAGGGAGGCTGTTGGTTGCCTTTTGTACCTGTCAAATAAGTCTAGACCAGATATAACATGTGCAGTCAACATGTCATCAAGAAAAGCGGAAAAACCTACTGTACATAATGTAAAAAAAATTTAAATGGATCTGGCATCTTCTGGGAAACGAGAAACCAAGGACTTAGATATTCGGCAGATCTCAATACTTCGCTGATTGACCAGTGATGCAGATTATGCTGGTAACATGGCGACAAGTAGAATTACTTCAGATTATGTCATCCTATACATGGTAAGTCCTGTTGTCTGGTTTACAAGGAAACAGCCAATCATATCACTCAGTACTGCAGAAAGTGAATTCATCGCCGCCACTGAGTGTGTTAAGAAAGTGCTGTTCTTGAATTCTCTATATAAGGAACTCACAGGTGAATTTACTCCAGCAAACCTCAACATTGACAACAAGAGTACAATCCAGATGATAAAAAATGACAGTATGACCAAAAGGTCTTAACATATAGACATGAAGTTCAAGTTTCTGTGTGAAAAAGTAAATCAGGAAAATTTCAGTTTTAAATATTGTCCTACTGACAGCCAGTTGGCTGATATATTCACTAAAGCTTTGAGCCCCAGCGTTTTTTTGTCAACTAGTAAAAAATGTTGACTCTTGCAAATGAGTAGCATTGAGCAGTAAAATAGTGCGATATTTTTAAATTTAGTAAACAAGATTGTGTTAAGAATTTGTGAAATTGGTACTAAGTTCATGCTAATTTTGATTTTTGGGAAGAGTTGTTGAGTAGGTACATAAAAATTAACATGTGAACACTTTCTCCTTGCATAAAACCAAAATGGTTTATTATCGTCTCTTTTGTTTATGCTCTATGAATGAGAAATAAAATAAAAACTTTTAAATATATGTTTGCTCGTTTTTTGACTGTGTAAACTTAAAACTAAAATCAAATTTATAACATGTTTGTCATTCTTTCACGTCAAAACGGAACAACTGATCGATGTTAATTTTTTCACAGAAATAGTTGGAGGTCCAGAGAGCGACATAGGCTACTTTTATCACGAGGAAATATCTCATTCCTTCAGGAAAAAATTTAATTTAAATAGGTACTGGCTTAAGATTGATTACTGCATTAAAAAGCATTGTTAAACATTTTTTTTGTCATTTCTCCTTTCTTTTTTATCTATGGACTGTAATCATTTCCTTCTAAAAAGCCGTAGTGGCCAACGGTTAGAGTTATTCTAAGTAGGGCTGCAGGGACTCAGTGGATATATATATATATATATATATATATATATCAAAGGGGACCGCAGTATCTCAGTGGGTAGAGAACGCAATAGTGATGCCGCAGTAGCTCAGTGGCTAGAGAACCGCAAATTTATTTTAATTTTTTTTATCAGTGGGTAGAGCTCTCAATAGTGAGGCCGCAGTAGCTCAGTGGGTAGAGAACCCATTAGTGGGGCCGTCGTTGCCCAGTAGTTAGAGCACCCAATAGTTATTTCAGGTCCTAAACTTAATGCGAGCGAAGCCGCGGGTAAAAACTAGTATGTTTATCTTTCAAGGATCTTTCAACCATTTTTGTCTTTTAAAATTTTATGAAAAATAGGGTTTAATTTTCGAAGACTTTTGGATCAACACGGTATTATTCCTTATCAAATTTAATATGTTAGTTTTCTTAAGCATTTAGTGTCAATACTTACTGAAAACCTAAATAAGGCCCTATTTGTAAATCACACCCGAGCTAAGCCATGGCGGGTCGCTACTATTTCGAATATATTTAGGCACATTGTCACGTAATAATTTGAAACGTAGTCCTTTGTATTTAAAAACATTCCAATTTCATCAGCAGACATTTCAGCTGAGGTTTCTAGGGCGTAACACTTGGGTGCAAGTTTTGTAGGTTCAAATTTCGCTCAGGCTTTGGAAAGCGCTTAATGTCCGTAGAGCAAGACCAATATTTGCTTTCACCAAACCAAATCTTATATTGGATCAACCAAATAACAACACATTAATTTTATTTTAACAACACAATATTTTACTGCTCCTGTACAAACACTTAATTTACTTGCACCAAACAAATTTGGTTAAATTCGGTAGTCTTTCCCTCTTTACGTCTGAGTGACGCATGAATGAAGCGATCAAACCCAAGGTAATGTTAATTTTCACGTGGTGGAAGATCACGCAATGTGCATGCAATTATATTTTAACCAGGGCTTTCAAGAGTGCTCAGTTTACCGTGAACATACTATGGTAAAATAATTACGTTCCTAGAAATCTCGTAGTGTAATGCGTCCATGGCAGTGTTAATATTACATGAACACGATAGTATAATATAAGCAGAGCTTACAAGGTTGCTCCATTTACTGCGAAAAGTTTATAGCTATTTTTGATAAATTTGTAGTTATCGATTAGCGTAATGTCGACAGTGGCATGTTTAAGTTTGTTCGTCACACGTAGAAAATATTTACTTCGGACTCGGTGGCTGACAGTGAATAGCTTCGCACCATCCGGCAGGTATCGTGATCAAGGACAGTAACACTAGAGTATATATCCACTTCTCTCTCCCCTAATTCTTTTCTAACTAGCATCACGTATCTTCTCTTGTCAGACATGTGAGTTGCTACACAGTAACAGTTTGATCTTTAAATATCTGCGACGTCAATAAGGGGATAAAACAAGAAATATTTCACTAAAATTGTAACAGTGTCTTTGGTGGACCAGATCCAAAAAATAACGAACTGGAACTTTGAGAAGAAAAAGTCCGATTAAGGCCGAATACATTATATTTCGTTATTTATGAGATTAACCTAAACACACTAATCGAATTTTTTTTTTCGTATAATTGAAAATAAATTGGCGAAAAGAAATTTTCCTGTGTTAAGTATTATACACGCCATTGTGCAAGTTGCAAGCGTGTATGGCATAAAACTTTTGCAGCGCTGTTAAGATCGTTCAAGTGCCAAAAGATGACTTTTAATATTTGTGAGGTATTTTATAATTCTGTTGTATCACATCAGAGAGTAGTCTAATGGAAATATAACAAATTATAAAAATTTAATTTACAAAAATTAATGATTGAAGATATGATTATTTCTAATTCATTCTCTCGGCTAAGCAGATTTCAAAACTTTGCGTACCGTAATTAGTATGTTTGGCGTCAATTCAAATCAGCTATTTGTCATTAGATTAAGATAAATACATTTCCTGGAAATTATTTGTAATTCGACAGTAATTTCATTTTAATATTTAGAATAAATTTAAATTCATAATAGTTGGGAGACAAACCTTAATTGAATACAAAAACCCTTCAAGAAATATCTAAGTATTTTGATGCTTACTTCACTGGGAGGTAAATGAAACGGAATTTACGTTGCCGAGGAAAGATAGTAATTCCAGAAAAGATAATTATTTTACTAAATTTCTCTGAGGAGCAGCCATAATGAAATAAACGCAACATAATTTATTGTTTCCTATGTTTTCATCCAGGAACCATACATTGAACTTAATATATGCCAAAGTAAATTCCACGTGAATAATTGTAAGAAAATCTTGTTATACATGGTTGTAAAGGCGAACTGCAATACTAATTGCGTAATGTAAGTGGGCCTGAAACTAAGGCCTACATGTTGTTCAGGTCTTTAGCAGTTTTCATTATATTTTCCCATGCGTTATTATTTCTACGTAAGTAGGTAACGGCCCAGGAACCTCCCGAATGAAATTCCTTCGCTTGCAAGAAATACCGACAATGAGTATGTTCCTCAATCATGTGCTTAAGCAAAACAATCAAAACTCACCACTAATGTATTATCTGAATTTTTTGAACTGCATTAATAATTGAAAAGTAATGACGATGATGAACAAACTGGTGTGACAAATATCCTGTGGTAAGTGTTCTACAAACAAATTATTTAAATATAATAGAATGTGATGTCACACAGCAACTTCGGGAAGCCGTGTTCAGTAACTTAAATCACATTTTGTTGATAAAATAAAAAAGAAAACAGCTTGAAAACAACGTAGGGAATCGGGGAGTCATGAGCACAGTTTTAAATTGACATTAGTTCGAGCCATGTGAAATGCAGTCCCTGAAATGCCCGTGTGTGTGGCTCGTGTACCTAATACACATAGTTAGAATGTCGTAGATAAGGTTTAAAATAAAATATTGTTACCCTTGTGAGAAAATCACTTAACTCCAAGAACTAGTATTTTACAGTAGGAACGAAAACATAATATATTTAATTTCGAAGACAAATTTTTCTGTTCAAAAAATATTATTATTAATAATGTAGACTTTTTGCTCTTCAACTCATATTTGAAGATCAATTTTCAATTAAAATAAGAAGTGGATGTACGAGTCTTTCTCTGTCCGAAACCTCATAATGGAGTTACGAGGTTTTACTTTTTTGTTTGTATATTATTTTTAAACATTTCAGGAAATACGACACATCCATAGCTGAAATTTTTTTTCTTTTTTTTTTTTGGTGGTTTAATGGCGTAAAAACATAGAAATAAACAGAAATTGATTTAATTTTTTTTACGAGGGCGGCGAATACAAGTTAGGTAAGAATGTAGAGTTATGGCCATAGTAAGGAAATACACACTGGTGCTTCCACTGATATTTTATTTCATCATTAAGTACGAGGTGTTCAAAACTAATACATAATAACTGAACAAATTGAAAATAAGAGACAAGTAAGCCTATATCAAAGAGGTTTGGATTTTCGGATTCTAGATTTTGAGCACAGCTAATAGCTACAGCATGTAAGCATTTAAAGAAACTTGCAGAAATCTTTTTATCTATACCAGTATAATAAAGAGGTAATGTGAGTTATTTTTTTATATGTAACGGCTAATCTCAGAAACAACAGGGTCAATTGTTATAATTCTTTCACTGTTAGGAAGCTAGATTCTTCCAGATTGACATAGCCCATGTTTAATATTAGAAAAAACAATGAGAAATTTAAAAATTTCTTAACCAAGTCGGAGAAAAATGAGCTAATTAGTTTCTTTCTAAGCATTATTAAAGATAAATTGAAACAATGTTAGAAACAATTGTCTATCTTAATATTAAAAAATTCGCAAGTAATCGCCAGTAGACGCAGGTAGTTACGGGTAGTCGCAGATAGTCACGGGTAGTTGCAGGTAGTCACGGGCAGTCGCAGGTAGACTAAGGTAGTCGCGGGTAGTCGCAAGGTAATAGCAAGTAGCCATAATTATTCACGGGTAGTTGAGTGTTGTCGCGGGTAGTCTCAGGTATTCACGGGTAGTCGCAGGTATTAGCGAGTAGTCACGGGTAGTCACGGATAGTAAAAATACGCCTTACCAAAAAACCAATGCTAACACCACGATGAACTATTTACGAACTTACAAACCATATATAAGTATGTATTTTCATAACTCCAAAAAAATGAGCGAAGCGATGGCGGTCTGTCCAATATTTTTAGTATTTAAGAACCATTACTTCTGTTTATTAGAATTACATTTGCAACCACTATAAGTATATGTAAATAAAAACTAATAAATTCTCTATTTATTTCAGGTTATACGTAGCCCACACGTTGCTGAAGATCATATTGTGTGGACTTGCGGTATATACGTTCATCAGTCTTTTGTAAGAGAGAAGAGTTTTTGATTTATGTACACAAGTGTAATCCATTAAACTACTACGAAAGTGGAACCCGTGTTATTTAACTTGACCTAGACTGTTGTATACCGGAGTGCTTTTATTGTTTATACTGAGACACTGCATGGTTTTTAGTTAAGTAAGACATCGAAAAAAGACAGAAACAAGAGGTTTTGAGAGCCATGAAGGTGAAAAGAGTGAGAATGGAGGTGCCTCGGAATACAAGGGCGGAAGAAAAACGGGACATTCCCGAGAAAACACGTCGAAAATCCGG
>JARBHB010000122.1:0-23306 GCA_029891345.1 Dryococelus australis
AAGAATAAAAAAATTTTTTATAAAGGGGGGAAAATATTTTTAAAAATTTAAAACGGGAGTTGTATGTATTTGACCCCCCTTTTTTCCCAAAAATTTTTTAAAAAATTTAGTTGCAAAGGGTTTTTCCAATTTTTAGGTCCAGTTTTTTTCTCAAACATTAAAATTTTCCCCTTTTTTTTTAAAAAATAAATAAATTTTTAAAGGCCCGATATATTTTGAAAGAAGATACCCGGGTTGTTTTTTGTACCCTTTTATCCCCTTTTCATCAAAAATTTTTTGAAAAAAATTGGGGGGGGGCAAGGGTTTTTCCAACTTTTTAGGGGCCTGTTAAATTTTCCCCTAGCCAAAGAAAATTCACACCCTTTTTTGGGGCATCAATTTTTTAAAAGAATAAATAAATTTTTTTTTAGGGAATATATTTTTTTTAAAAATGTACCGAAAAGGGTTTTAATTTACTTAGCAAAAACCCCTTGTCAAAAAGAAAGTTTTTAAAAAATTTGGGGGGCGGTTTTCCAAAACTTTTTTAGGCCCTGTTTAATTTTTTTCACTGAAAAAATTTCACACAAAATTTTTTGGGACTAAAATTTTTTAAAAAGAATAAAAAATTGGGTTTTTAAAAAAATATATTTTTAAAAAGAAAATACCGGAATTTTATATTTTAGACCCCTTGTCATCAAAATGTTTAAAAAAATTGAGTGGGGGGAAGGTTTTACCCCAACTTTGAAAGGGCCTGTTTAAAATTTTTTTTAGCATGAAAATTTTCACACTTTTTTAAAAAAAATGAATAAATAAATGTTTTTAGGCCCAAAAATTTTTAAAAAAAATTAAAATGAGGTTTAAACTTTGCATCCCCTTTTCCCCAAAATGTTTAGAAAAAATTTTAGTGGGCAAGTTTTTCCAAAATTTTTAGGTCCTTTTTTAATTTTTTCTCTAGCATGAAAAATTTCACAAATTTTTAGGGGGAAACACATTTTTTAAAAGTAAAAAAAGTTTATGGGGGGGTTTTTAAAATTTTTTTAAAAATAAACCCAGGGGTTTTATATGTACTTCATCCCCTTTTCATCAAGAATTTTTTAGAAAAATTGGGGGGGTGCAAGGTTTTTTCCCCAAACTTTGAAAAGGGGGTGTTTTTTTTTCTCTTTGCATGAAAAAATTTTTAAAATTTTTTTTTTTAAAAGAATAAATAAAAATTTTTTAAACAATATATTTTTTTAAAGAGATCCCGAAAAGGGTTTTATGTACTTTCTCCCCCCCTTTTTTTTCAAGAAGTTTTAAAAAAAAAGTGGTGCAAAGGGGGTTTTTCCAACTTTGTAAACCAGTTAATTTGTCCCCTAGCATGAAAATTACACACTTTTTTTTTTTTTAATGAATAAAAAAATTTTTTTAGGCAAAAATTTTTAAAGAGATAAAAACCCGAGGTTGAAAGACTTTGAAACCCCTTGTCATAAAATGTTTTGAAAAAACCCCCTTGGTGGTGCAAGGGTTTTTCCAAGCTTTGTGGGCCCGTTTTTTGTCTCAAAATTAAAATTTTTAAAATTTTTTTAAAAAAGAATAAAAAAAAAAGTTTATAGGCAAATTTTGAAAAAAAATGATACCCGGAGTTTAAAAAGTATTAGATCCCCTTTTTATCAAGGGAATTTTTAAAAAACCTTTAGTGGTGGGAAGGTTTTTCCAAAAAATTTTTAGGTCCCTTTAATTTTTCCTAGCATGAAAAATTCACACAAATTTTTTTGGGAACACAAATTTTTTAAATGAATAAATAAATGTTTTAAGGCAGATATATTTTGAAAAAAAGATGATACCTAAAGGGGTTTTAAAAGTACTTTTAAAACCCCTTTTTTAACAAGAAATTTAAAACATTGAGTGGGGCAAGGTTTTAAACCAAACTTTGTTCCTGTTAAATTTTCCTAGCATGAAAATTAAAACACTTTTTTTGGGGGAAAAACAAATTTTTTTAAAAAAAAAAAAAATAAATTTTTTAAAAGGGAATAATTTTTAAAAAAATATACCTTTAGGTTGTATATTAATTAAACATCCCCTTTCACAAGAATGTTTGAAACTTTTTAGTGGGGCGGTTTTACCCAAACTTTTTTTTTCCATGTTAAAATTTTTCTAGCATAAAAAACCCCAAATTTTAAAAACAAATTTTTTTAAAAAGAAAAATAAAGTTTTTAAGGGAGATTAAAATTTTTTAAAAAAATGTAAACCCGGAGTTGTTTTTAATTTGCACCCCCTTTTCCCTCCCAAGAATTTTAGAAAATTGGTTTGGGGCCAAAGGGTTTTTCCCAAAAATTTTGGGAACCCTGTTTTAAATTTTTCTCTACATGGAAAAAAATTCCAAAATTTTTTTGGGAAACACATTTTTTAATGAAAAAAAATGTTTAAAGGCAGATATATTTTGAAAGAGATGATCCGGGTTGTAAATTACTTAGACCCCCCGACAAGAAAATTTTAAAAAATTTTTTGGTGCAAGGGTTTTTCCAATTTTTTTGGGGGTGTTAAATTTTTCCTGGGTTAAAATTTACCCAACCCTTTTTTAAATTTTTAAAAAAATTTTTATAGGCAAATATTTTTAAAAGAATACCTTTGGTTGTATATTTTTAGCATCCCCCCTTTTCAACAAGAATGTTTAAAACATTGATGGTGCAAAGGGGTTTTTTTAAGCTTTTGGGAGGGCCATGTTTAAAATTTTCCTCAAAAAATTTTAAAAAATTTTTTTCACCCCAATTTTTTTTAAAAAAAAAAAATAAAATTTTTTAAGGGGGGAAAATATTTTTTAAAGAGATGATACCTGGGTTTAATGTTTTTTACACCCCCTTTTTCATCAAAATTTTAAAAACAAGAGTGGTGCAAGGTTTTACCCGCTTTGTAGGTCCAAGTTAATTTGTCTTAGCATGAAAATTACAAAACTTTTTTTTTTTTTAAAAGAAAAAAAAAAATTTTTTTTATGGGAATTTTTTTGAAAAAGATGATACCTGAAAATTTATAGAAAAAACATCCCCCTTGTAAACAAGAATGTTTAGAAACATTGAGTGGGCAAAAGGGTTTTTAAAAACTTTGTAAAGGGCCCCTGTTTTTTTTTTTCTCTACATGAAAAAAATTTCACACATTTTTAGGGGCATCACATTTTTTTAAAAAAAAAAAAAAAATGTTTTTTTGGCAGATTTTTTTTGAAAGAGATGATTTCCTGAGGTTGTTATGACTTTTCACCCCTTTTACAAGAATGGTTTTTGAAAAATTTTTTGGGGCAAGGTTTTTTTTAAGCTTTGTAATCCATGTTAATTTGTCTCTAGCATGAAAAAAACCCACTTTTTAGGGGCTCACAATTTTTAATGAAAAAATAAAGTTTTAGGGAGATATAAAATTTTTAAAGAATATACCTAGGTTTTTTTTGTACTTTGCATCCCCCCTTTTTAAAAGAATTTTTAAACATTGATTGGGGGGCAAATTTTACCCAAACTTTGTGGTCCATGTTAAATTTTTCTCAGCATAAAATTACACACTTTTTTTTGGGGACATCAATTTTTTTTTAAAAAAAAAAAAATGGGTTTATTGGTATAATTTTTAAAAGATTTAACCCCGAGGTTGTTATTTTAATTTCACCCCTTGTCCCAGAATGTTTTTGAAACATTGATGGTGCAAAGGGTTTTTTCCCAAACTTTTTAGGTCCCCCTGTTAATTTGTCCTAACTGAAAAATTTCCAAAGGGGCAAACAATTTTTTTAAAAGAATAAAAAAATGTTTAAAGGCAATATTTTTGAAAGAATGATACCAAGGGTTTATTGACTTAGGGTCCCCTTGCATCAAGGGAAAGTTTTTAAAAAATTGAGTGGTGCAAGGGTTTTTCAACTTTGTAGGGCCAGGGTTTTTTTTCTCAGATGAAAATTTTCACATTTTTTTTTTAAGAATAAATAAATTTTATAGCATTTTTTTTAAAAAGATGTCCGGATTGATATTCTTAGCATCCCCCCTTTCACAAGAAATTTTTGAAACATTAGTGGTGCAAGGTTTTACCAAATTTGTAGGCCCTTTTTTTTGTCTTAGCATGAAAATTACACACTTTTTTTTTTAAAAGAAAAAAAAAATTTTTAGGGAAAATTTGAAGGATGTACTGAGTTGTTATGTACTTGATCCCTTCATCAAGAATGTTTAAACATGGTGGCAAGGTTTACAAGCTTTGTAGGTCTGTTATTTGTCTCTAGATAAAATTACACACTTTTTTTTTAATAATAAAATGTTTATGGAGATAATTTTAAAGAGATATACCTGAGAGTTGTATTTTTTTTTTTTTTTTTTTTTTTTTTTTTTTTTTTTTTTTTTTTTTTTTTTTTTTTTTTTTTTTTTTTTTTTTTTTTTTTTTTTTTTTTTTTTTTTTTTTTTTTTTTTTTTTTTTTTTTTTTTTTTTTTTTTTTTTTTTTTTTTTTTTTTTTTTTTTTTTTTTTTTTTTTTTTTTTTTTTTTTTTTTTTTTTTTTTTTTTTTTTTTTTTTTTTTTTTTTTTTTTTTTTTTTTTTTTTTTTTTTTTTTTTTTTTTTTTTTTTTTTTTTTTTTTAGGGACACAAATTTTAAAAGAATAAATAATGTTTTAAGATAATTTTGAAAGAGATGATACCCGAGGTTGATATTACTTTGCACCCCCCTTTTCACAAGAAGTTTAGAAACATTGAGTGGTCAAGGTTTTAACCCAAATTTTTAGGTTGTTTAAATTTTTTCTAGCAAAAATTACAAATTAAGGACATCCATTTTTAATGAATAAATAAATGTTTATAGGCAGATATATTTTGAAAGAGATGATACCGAGAGTTGTATATGTACTTGCATCCCCTTGTCATCAAGGGAATGTTTAGAAAAATTGAGTGGTGCAAGGTTTTACCAAGCTTTGTAGGTCCATGTTAATTTGTCTCTAGCATGAAAATTACACACATTTTTGTAGCATGAAAATTACACACATTTTTAGGGACATCACATTTTTAATGAATAAATAAATGTTTATAGGCAGATATATTTTGAAAGAGATGATACCTGAGAGTTGTATATGTATTAGCATCCCCTTGTCATCAAGAATGTTTAGAAACATTGAGTGGTGCAAGTTTTACCAAGCTTGTAGGTCCATGTTAATTTGTCTCTAGATGAAAATTACACACATTTTTAGGGCAAATTTTTAAATGAATAAATAAATGTTTTAGGCAATATATTTTGAAAGAGTGATACCTGAGAGTTTTTATAATGTACTTAGCATCCCTTGTCATCAAGAATGTTTAGAAACATTGAGTGGTGCAAGGTTTTTACCAAGCTTTGTAGG
This sequence comes from Dryococelus australis, assembly GCA_029891345.1. NCBI lineage: Eukaryota > Metazoa > Arthropoda > Insecta > Phasmatodea > Phasmatidae > Dryococelus > Dryococelus australis. The sequence continues at coordinate 5,300 of JARBHB010000122.1, forward strand.
TCCATGTTAATTTGTCTCTAGCATGAAATTACACACATTTTAGGAATTTTTTTAATGAAAAATAAATGTTTATAGCAGATATATTTGAAAAGAGATGATACTGAGATTTGTATAGTACTTAGCTCCCTTGTCATCAAGAGAATTTAGAAACATGAGTGGTGCAAGGTTTTACCAATTTGTAGGGGCCATGTTAAATTTGTCTCTAGCATGAAAATTACAACATTTTTGGGAATCTTTATTTAATGAATAAATAAGTTTATGGCAAGAATTTTTGAAAGAATGATACCCGAGAGTTGTATATGTACTTAGCAACCCTTTCATCAAGAAGTTTAGAAACATTGAGGGGCAGGTTTTTCCAAGCTTTGTAGGCCATGTAATTTGTCTCAGCATGAAATTAAAAACATTTTTAATAAATTTTATAATAAATTAAATGTTTAGGCGATATATTTTTAAAGAGATGATACCCGGGGTTTGTATATGTACTTAGCATCCCTTGTCTCAAGAATGTTTAAAACATTGAGTGGTGCAAGGTTTTACCCAAACTTTGTAGGTCCCGTTAATTTTGCTCTATGAAATTAACACAATTTTTGGAAAACATTTTTTAATGAATAATAAATGTTTATAGGCGAAAATATTTTGAAAGAGTGATACCTGGAGTTGTATATGTACTTAGCATCCCCCTTTTCATCAAGAATGTTTAGAAACATTGGTGGTGCCAGTGTTTACCAAACTTTGTAGGTCCATGTTATTTGTCTAGCATGAAAATTACACACATTTTAGGGAATACATTTTTTAATTGAATAAATAAATGTTTTATAGGGCAGATTATTTTGAAAGAATGATACCCGAGAGTTGTATATGAAATTAGCAACCCTTGTCATCAAGAATGTTTAGAAACAATTTAGTGGTTGCAAGGTTTTACCAAGCTTTGTAGGTCCATGTTAATTTGTCCTAGCATGAAATTAAAAAATTTTTAGGAAACACAATTTTAATAAGAAATAAAAGTTTAAAGCGATATTTTTTGAAAGGAGATACTGAATTGTATATGTATTAGCATCCCCTTTTTCAAAGAATGTTTGAAACATTGAGTGGTGCAAGGTTTTACCAAGTTTGTAGGCCCTGTTAAAATTGTCTCTAGCATGAAAATTTCACACATTTTTAGGGACATCACATATTTTAATGAATAAATAATGTTTATAGGAGATATATTTTGAAAGGATGATTTCTGAGGTGTATATGTATTACATCCCCTTGTCAACAAAAATGTTTAGAAACATTGAGTGGTGCAGGTTTTACCCAAATTTGAAGGTCCTGTTAATTTGTTCTAGCATGAAAAATACAATTTTTAGGGAATCACATTTTTTAATGAATAAATAAATGTTTATAGGCAGATATATTTGAAAGAGTGATACCTGAGAGTTGTATATGAAATTAGCATCCCCCTTTATAAAAATGTTTAGAAAAAATGAGTGGTTGCAAGGTTTTAAACTTTGTAGGTCTGTTAATTTGTCTCTAGCAAAGAAATTTACACATTTTTTAGGGACATACATTTTTAAAAGAAAAATAAATGTTTATAGGAAATATTTGAAAGAGTGATACCCGGGGTTGTAAATGTACTTAGCAACCCCTTGTTCTCAAGAATGTTTAGAACACATTGAGGGTGCAAGGTTTTACCAAACTTTGTAGGTCATGTTTATTTGTTCTAGCATAAAATTACACACCCTTTTAAGGGACATCAATTTTTTAATGAATAAATAAATGTTTATAGGCAGTATATTTAGAAAGGATGATACCCGAGGTTTATATGTACTTACATCCCCCTTTTCAAAGAATGTTTAGAAACTTGAGTGGTGCAAGTTTTTACAAGCTTTTTAGGTCCATGTTAAAAATTTTACTGAAAATTACAAATTTTTAGGGACCCTTTTTAATTAATAAAATAAATGTTTATAGGAGATATATTTTGAAAGAGATGATACCTGAGGGTTGTATATGACTTGCTTTCCCCCTTTTCATCAAGAATGTTTAGAAATAAATGGTGCAAGGTTTTTCCCAAACTTTGAGGTCCTTTTTAATTGTCTTAGCTGAAAATTTAACCCAATTTTTGGGAATAATTTTTAAAGAAAAAATAAATGTTTTTAAGGGAATATATTTTGAAAGAGTGAACGCGAGTTGTATTTTACTTGACCCCTTGCACGAAAAATTTTAAAACATTTAGGGTGATTTATTCTTTTTGGTATGTTAAATTTGTTTAGCAGAAAATTAACATTTTTTGGAAAATATTTTATTTGAATAAAAAATTTTTTTAGGCAGAATATTTTGAAAGAGAGATACCTGGAGTTGTAAAATGATTTCATCCCCCCCTTTTCCCCGAAAGTTTAGAAAATTGAGTGGTAAGGGGTTTTACAAAGGGGTTTTTCCCCAAACTTTGTAGGGCCAAGTTAAATTTTTCTCCCGCAGAAAAATTAAAACAAATTTTTTGGGACAAAATTTTTTAAAAGAATAAAAAAAAAGTTTATAGGCAGATTTTTTGAAAGAGTGAACCTTTGGGGTTTAAAATGTACTTCACCCCCTTTTCCAAGAATGTTTTGAAAAATTGAGTGGGGGAAGGGGTTTTTCCAAGCTTTGGGAGGGCCCTTTAATTTTTTCTGCTGAAAAAAAACACAAATTTTTGGGAAAAAAAATTTTTTTAATTAAAAAATAAATTTTTTATAGGCAGGGTTATTTTGAAAAAAGAGAACCGAAGTTGTTATTTACTTACATCCCCCCTTTTCCCCAAGAATGGGTTTTGAAACCTTAGGGGGTGCAAGGTTTACCAAACTTTGTAAAATCCCTGGTTTTTAAATTTTTTTCAAATGGGAAAAATTTCACACTTTTTTTTTTTTTAATGAATAAATAAATGTTATAAAAAGATATATTTTGAAAGGATATTACCTGAGTTTTATATGACTTAAACATCCCCCTTGTCACCCCAAAAAAATTTAGAAACTTGAGTGGTGCAAGGTTTTACCCAAACTTTGTAGGCCCTGTTTTAAATTTTTTCCCAGCATGAAAAAAATTTTTCACTTTTTAGGGAATCAAAATTTTTTTAAAGGGAAAAAATAAAAGTTTTTTGGGGAATAATTTTTTAAAGAGTGATACCGGGTTTTTTGAAATTGGGTTTCCCCCTTTTTTAAAAAAAGTTTTGGGAAAAAATTTTTGGGGCAAGGTTTTAAACCCAAAATTTTTTTGGCCATGTTTTTTTTTCTCAGCAGAAAAAAAACCATTTTTAGGGGAAAAACAAATTTTTAAAATAATAATAAATGTTTATAGGAAATATTTTTTGAAAGAGATGATACCCGAGGTTGTATATGTAATTAGCATCCCTTGTCTAAGAAAGTTTGAAACCATTTAGGGTGCAAGGTTTTACCAAGCTTTGTAGGCCCCTTTTATTTGTCCTTGGGATTTAAAAATTTCAACATTTTTAGGGAAAACATTGTTAAATGAAAAATAATGTTTTTAGGGAGATATATTTTGAAAAAGGGTGATACCTGGTGTTGTATATGTACTTATCATCCCCTTGTTCAAGAATGTTTAGAAACATTGAGTGGTGCAAAGTTTTTCCCAAGTTGAGGTCCATGTTAATTTTTTCTAGCATGAAAATTACACACATTTTTAGGGGCTCACATTTTTAAATGAAAAAATAAAAGTTTATGGAAATTTTATTTTGAAGAGTGATACCTAGGGTTTTAAAATTTCTTGCATCCCCTTTCATAAGAATGTTTTTTAAAACCCTTGAGTGGTGCAAAGGGTTTTTCCAAGCTTTGTAGGGCCATGTTAATTTTTCTCTAGCATGAAAATTACACACATTTTTAGGGGAAACACATTTTTAATGAATAAATAAAGTTTATAGGCGATAATTTTGAAAGAGATGATACCAAAAGGGTTTTATATGTCTTAGCATCCCCCTTTTCACAAGAATGTTTAGAAACATGAGGGTGCAAGGTTTTTTCCAAGCTTTGTGGTCCATGTTTATGCTTAACATTAAAAATTTTCACATTTTTTTTAAATGAATAAATAAATGTTTAAGGCAGATATATTTGAAAGGATGATACCGAGTTGTATAAGACTTTAAACCCCCTTTTCTCAAGAAAAAGTTTAGAAAATTGAGTGGGGCAAGGTTTTACCAAGTTTGTTGGGGGCCCTGTTAATTTGGGTTTTAGCATGAAAATTCACACATTTTTTTGGGGGGAAACACATTTTTTTAAAAGAATAAATAAATGTTTATGGCAAAATAAAAAATTTTTTTAAAGGATGATACCTGAGGTTGTATTTTGTACTTAGCATCCCCTTTCATCAAGAAGGGTTTTGAAACTTTAGTGGGGCAAAGGTTTTACCAAGCTTTGTAGGGGCCATGTTTTTTTGTCTCTAGCAAAAATTTAAAAATTTTTTGGGGCACACTTTTTTAATGAATAATAAATGTTTTTAGGAGATATATTTTGAAAGAATGATTCCCGAGGTTGTATATGTACTTTCATCCCCTTGTCATCAAGAAAGTTTAAAACATTGAGTGGTGCAAGGTTTTTTCCAAACTTTGTAGGTCCATGTTTATTTTCTCAGCAAAAAATTACACCTTTTTTTTTTAAAATGAATAAAAAAAATGTTTATACAGATATTTTTGAAAGAGATGATACCGGAGTTTTATTTGACTTTGCATCCCCCTTTTCAAAGAAGTTTAGAAAATTTTTATGTGCAAGGTTTTCCAAGCTTTTTGGTCCCTTTAATTTGTCTCTACATGAAAAAATTCACCATTTTTAGGGACACACATTTTTTAAAGAATAAAAAAATGTTTATGGCAGAATATTTTGAAAGAGTGATACCGAGGTTGATATACTTTGCAACCCCTTGTCATCAAGAATTTTAGAAACATTGATGGTGCAAGGTTTTACCAAGCTTTGTAGGTCCATGTTAATTTTTCTAGCATGAAAATTCACCTTTTTTTTTTTAAATGAATAAATAATGTTTAAGGCAGTATATTTGAAAAAGTGATCCCCGGGGTTTTTTATTGTACTAGCTCCCCTTGCATCAAGAATGTTTAGAAAACATTGATGTTTCAAGGTTTTAACCCAAACTTTGTAGGGCCATTTAAAATTTTTTCAGCATGAAAATTACCACTTTTTTTTTAAATGAATAAAAAAAAATGTTTATAGGGGTAATTTTGAAAGAGAGATACCTGGGGTTGATAGTACTTAGCATCCCCTTTCACAAGAAGTTTGAAACATTGGGGTGCAAGGTTTTACCAAGTTTTTAGGTCCATTTAAATTGTCCTTTGCATAAAAAATTACAAAATTTTTTTTTTAAAGAATAAATAAATGTTTTTAGGGAGAATATTTTGAAGAGATGATACCCGGAGTTTTTAATGTACTTTGCTCCCCTTTTCACAAAATGTTTAGAAACATTTGAGTGGTGAAGGTTTTCCAACTTTGTAGGTCCAGTTAATTTTTCTCAGCATGAAAATTACACACATTTTTTTGGGGCATCACAATTTTTTAATAATAAATAAATGTTTTGGGATATTTTTGAAAGAGAGAACCTGAGGGTTGTATATGTACTTTTGCATCCCCTTGGCACAAAAAATGTTTTGAAACATTGAGGGTGCAAGGTTTTACCAAGCTTTGTAGGGGCCATGTTATTTTCTCTAGCAGGAAAATTCCACTTTTTTTTTTTAAATGAATAAAAAAATGTTTATAGGAGATATATTTTGAAAAAGTGATACTGGGTTTATATGTACTTTGCATCCCCCTTTTCATCAAAAAAGTTTAGAAAAAATTTAGGGTGCAAGGTTTTACCAAACTTTGTGGGCCCCGTTAAATTTTTCCTAGCATGAAAATTTTACACATTTTTTTGGGACATCACATTTTTAAAAAGAATAAAAAAAAAAGTTTATAGGAGTATATTTGAAAAGTGAACCCCGAGGTTTTTATGTAATTTCATCCCTTGTCATCAAGAAAGTTTAGAAACATTTAGTGGGGAAGGTTTACCAAGCTTGTAGGTCCCGTTTAAATTTTCTCTCAGAAAAAATTTCACACTTTTTAGGGCATCACATTTTTTAATAATAAATAATGTTTTAAGGGAGAATATTTTTAAAGAGATGATACCCCCAGGTTTTTTTATTACTTCATCCCTTGCATCAAAAATGTTTAAAAAAATTGAGTGGGGCAAGGTTTTACCAAGCTTTTTAGGTCCATGTTAATTTTCTCTGCATAAAATTTTCACACATTTTTAGGGGCATCACAATTTAATGAATAAAAAAATTTTTGGCAGATATATTTTGAAAGAGATTAAGAGGTTTTTATGTACTTAGCATCCCTTGTCTCAAGAATGTTTTGAAACTTTAGTGGGGCAAGGGTTTTTCCAAGTTGTGGTCCCCTTTAAATTTTTCCTAGCATAAAATTACAACTTTTTTTTTTTAAATGAATAAATAAAGTTTATAGGGAGAATATTTTTAAAAAATGATACCTGAGAGTTGTATATTAAATTTGCATCCCCCTTGCTCAAAAATGTTTAGGGAAAAAAATTGAGTGGTGCAAGGTTTTTACCAAGCTTTGTTTCCATGTTAAATTTTTCTCTACATGAAATTACACACAGGGAACAATTTTTTAAAAGAATAAATAAATGTTTATGGGGGGATATATTTTGAAAGAGATGTTCTGAGGTTGTTAGTATTACATCCCCCTTTCATCAAAAATGTTTAGGGGAAAAAATTTAGTGGTGCAGGTTTTTTCCAGCTTTTTTAGTCCATGTTTTTTTTTTCTTCATGAAAATTACACATTTTTTTAAATGAATAAATAAAAAGTTTTAGGCAGATATATTTTAAAAGGATGATACCCCGGGGGTTTTTATATGTACTTAGCATCCCCCTTTCAAGAAAGTTTTGAAACATAGGGTGCAAGGTTTTACCAAGCTTTGTAGGTCCCGTTAATTTTTCTCTAGCATGAAAAATTACACAATTTTTAGGGACAAAATTTTTTAATGAAAAAAAATAAATGTTTTTTAGGAGATTATTTTGAAAAAAAAATGATACCCGAGAGTTGTTTTGTACTTAGCTCCCTTGTCACAAGAATGTTTAGAAAAAAATTGAGTGGGCAAGGTTTTTCCAAACTTTGTAGGTCCCTGTTAATTTGTCTTGCATGAAAATTTCACACATTTTTTTGGGACATCAATTTTTAAAAGAATAATAAATGTTTTGCAGATATATTTTGAAAGGATGATACCTGAAAGGTTGTATATTTACTAGCATCCCTTGTCACAAGTGTTTAGAAACATTGAGTGGTGCAAGGTTTTACCAAGCTTTTTAGGTCCATGTTAATTTGTCCTCTACATGAAAAATTACACACAAATTTGGGACATCAATTTTTTAATGAATAAATAAATGTTTATAGGCAGATTTTATTTGAAAGAGATGATAAACCCGAGAGTTGTATAGTAAATTAGCATCCCCTTGTCATCAAAAATTTTAGAAACATTGAGTGGTGCAAGTTTACAAGTTTGTAGGTCCATGTTATTTTTCTCTACTGAAAATTACACTTTTTTTGGGGCTAACTTGTTTAAAAGAATAAATAAATGTTTATGGCAGATATTTTTGAAAGAGATGATACCTGAGGTTGTATATTCTTTGCATCCCCTTTTCATCAAGAATGTTTTGAAACTTTTAGTGGTGCAAGGTTTTACCAAATTTGTAGGGCCCTGTTAATTTTTCCCCCCTTTCATGAAAATTAACACATTTTTAGGGGGATCACATTTTTTAAAAGAATAAATAAATGTTTAGCGATATATTTTTAAAGAGTGATACCCCGAGGTTTATATTTAATAGCATCCCCTTGTCATCAAGAATGTTTAGAAACATTGATGGTGCAAGTTTTACCAAACTTTGTAGGGCCATGTTATTTGTCTCACATGAAAAATTTCACACTTTTTTTTTTAAAAAAATAAATAAATTTTTTATTGGGCAGATATATTTTGAAAGAGAGAACCTGGGTTGTTATGTACTTCATCCCCCTTGTCATCAAAATGTTTAGAAACTTGATGGGCAAGGGTTTTACCAAGCTTTGTAGGTCCAATTTAATTTTCCAGCAGAAAAATTCAACAATTTTTTTGGACATAAATTTTTTAATGAAAAATAAATGTTTTAGGGAGATATATTTTTAAAGGATGATACCTGAGTTGTATATGTACTTAGCATCCCCTTGCATCAAAATGTTTAGAAACTTGATGGTGCAAGTTTTTCCAAGCTTTGTAGGTCCCTGTTAATTTGTCTCTAGCAGAAAATTACCACATTTTTGGGACATCAATTTATTTAATAATAAAAATGTTTATAGGCAGATATTTTTTAAAGGATGTACCTGAGAGTTGTAATTACTTACACCCCTTTCATCAAGATTTTTTAGAAACTTGAGTGGGCAAGGTTTTACCAAGCTTTGTAATTCCATGTTTTATTTGTCCTACATGAAAATTACACACTTTTTTTTTAAATGAATAAATAAATGTTTAAGGCAGATATATTTTGAAAGAGATGATCCTGGGTTGTATAACTTAGCATCCCCCTTGGGCATCAAGAATGTTTAAACATTAGTGGGGCAAGGTTTTACCCAATTTGAGGTCCATTTAAAATTTCTCTAGCATGAAAATTACACACATTTTTAGGGACATCACATTTTTAAAAGAATAAATAAATGTTTATGGCAGATATATTTTTAAAAGATAAAACCCAGGTTGTATATGTACTTTGCATCCCCCCCTCATCAAGAATTTTAGAAACATTGAGTGGTCAAAGGGTTTTACCAACTTTTTTAGGTCCATGTTAATTTTTTTTCCCCTTTTGAAAAAACCACATTTTTAGGGACATCAATTTTTTTTAAAGAATAAATAAATGTTTATAGCAGATATATTTTTAAAGAGATGATACTGGAGTTTGTTTTGTATTACACCCCCCCTTTTCATAAGAAAAGTTTTTGAAACTTGAGTTGCAAGGTTTTTCCCAAACTTTGTAGGTCCATGTTTAAATTTTCTCTAGCAGAAATTACCACATTTTTAGGGGCATCACATTTTTTTAAAAAAATAAATAAATGTTTTAGGCAGATATATTTTGAAAGAATGAACCCGAAAGGGTTTATATTACTTAGCACCCCTTCATCAAGAATGTTTTTAAAAAATTGATGGTCAAGGTTTTTACCAAACTTTGTATCCATGTTAATTTGTTCAGCATGAAAATTACACAATTTTTGGGGCACAATTTTTAAAAAGAATAAATAATGTTTAGGGGAGATAATTTTTAAAAAAAAGATATGAGGTTTTTAAAATTACTTACACCCCTTGTCCCCAAAAAATGTTTAGAAAATTTATGGTGCAAGGTTTACCCAAACTTTGTAGGTCCATGTTTTTGTCTCTAGCATGAAAATTACAACAAAGGGGCATCACATTTTAAAAAAATAAATAAATGTTTATAGGCGATATATTTTGAAAAATGATACCGAGGTGTATATTCTAGCATCCCCTTTTTCAAAGAATGTTTAGAAAACTGAGTGGTGCAAGGGTTTTTCCAAGCTTGTAGGTCCCTGTTTTTTTTTTCTCTACATGAAAATTACCAATTTTTTTAAAAATTTTAATAAAAAAAAATTTTTTTTGGCAGATATATTTTGAAAGAATGTACCTGAGTTGTATAGTATTAGCACCCCTTTTCATCAAGAATGTTTAGAAACTTTATTGTCAAGGTTTTTCCCAAACTTTGGGAGGTCCCTGTTAATTTGTCTCTAGCATAAAATTACACCTTTTTTTTTTAAATGAATAAATAAATTTTATAGGGAGATTTAAATTTTTAAAAGGGTATCCTGAGGTTGTAAGTACTTGCTCCCCCTTTTCACAAAAATGTTTAAAACATTGATGGGGAAGGTTTTACAAGCTTTGTAGGTCCATGTTAAATTTTTTCTGCATAAAATTACACCATTTTTTTTACATCACATTTTTTAATGAAAAAAAAATGTTTTTTTTTTTTTTTTTTTTTTTTTTTTTTTTTTTGGGGGGGGGGGGGGGGGGGGGGAGAAAATTACACACATTTTTAGGGAAATCACATTGTTTAAATGAATAAATAAATGTTTTTGGCAGATATATTTTGAAAGAGAGATACCTGAGGTTGTTAGTATTACACCCCTTGTCCAAATGTTAAAACATTGAGTGGTGCAAGGTTTTTCCAATTTTAGGTCCATGTTTTAAATTTTCTCTAGCAGGGAAAATTACACACATTTTTTGGGACTCACATTTTTTAAAAGAATAAAAAATGTTTTAGGCAGATAATTTTGAAAAAAGATGATACCGAGGGTTTTTATTTACTTTTCATCCCCTTGTCATCAAGAATGTTTAAAACTTGAGTGGTGCAAAATTTTTAAAACCCAAACTTTTAGGTCCAGTTAATTTGTCCAGCAAGAAAATTTCACACATTTTTTGGGCTCAAATTTTTTTAATAATAAATAAATTTTTAGGGAATATATTTTGAAAGAATTAACCTGGTTTGATATTACTTAGCATCCCCTTGTCATCAGAATGTTTTTGAAACATTGAGTGGGCAAGGTTTTACCAAACTTTGTAGTCCATGTTAATTTGTCTCAGCATGAAAAATTTCACACATTTTTGGACATCAATTTTTTTAATAATAAATAAATGGGTTTTTAGCAATAATTTAAAGAGATGATACCTGAGAGTTTATATGTATTAGCACCCCCTTTTCATCAAGAAGGGTTTTAAAAAATTTAGTGGTGCAAGTTTTTCCAACTTTTGTATCATGTTTTTTTGCCCTAGCATAAAATTTCACACTTTTTTTTTTTAAAGAAAAATAAAGTTTTTTAAAGGGAATATATTTTAAAGGAGATACCTGGGTTGTATATGACTTAGCATCCCCTTTCCCCAAGAATTTTAGAAACATTTAGTGGTGAAGTTTTACCAAGCTTTGTAGGTCCATGTTAATTTGTTCCCAGCTGAAAAATTAAAACAATTTTTAGGGACTCACATTTTTTAAAAAAATAAATAAAGTTTATTTGGGAGAATATTTTGAAAGAATGATACCGGAAATTGTAATGACTTCATCCCCTTGTCATAAGAATGTTTAGAAACATTGATGGGCAAGGTTTTACCAACTTTGTAGGGCCATGTTAATTTGTCTCAGCATGAAAATTCACAATTTTTTGGAATCAATTTTTTTAATGAATAAATAAATGTTTTTTAGGCAGATAATTTTGAAAGAGAAAGATACCTGAGTTGTATATGTATTAGCCCCCTTTTCACAAGAATGTTTAGAAAAATTTAGTGGGCAAGGGTTTTTCCCAAACTTTTTAGGGCCTTTTTAAATTTTTCTCTAGCATAAAATTCACACATTTTTGGGACATCACATTTTTTAATGAATAAATAAATGTTTTTTACAATAATTTGAAAGAATGAACCTGAGGTTGTAATGACTTACATCCCCTTGTCATCAAAATGTTTAGAAACCTTGAGTGGTGCAAAGGTTTTACCAAGTTTTTAATCCATGTTTTTTTTTGTCTCTAGCATAAAATTTAAAACACTTTTTTTTTTTTGAATAAAAAATGTTTTTTTAGGCAATATATTTTGAAAGAGATGATACCCGAAGGGGTTTAAAAGAACTTGCATCCCCTTGTCCCTCAAAAAAAGTTTAAAAAATTGATGGGGCAAGGTTTTTCCAAGCTTTGTAGGTCCATTTAATTTTTCTCTAGCATGAAATTACACAATTTTTAGGGAAAACACATTTTTTTAATAATAAATAAAAGTTTTTTGGGGGAAAATATTTGAAAGGATGATACCGAAGGTTGTAATTACTTAGCATCCCTTGTCATCAAAAATGTTTAGAAACTTTATGGTGCAAGGTTTTAACCAAGTTTTTTGTCCATGTTAAAATTTTTCTCTAGCATGAAAATTTCACACTTTTTTTTTTAAATAAAAATAAATTTTTTTTGCAGATATATTTTGAAAGAGATGATACCTGGAGTTTTTATATGTACTAGCACCCCCCTTTTCATCAAAATGTTTAGAAAAATGAGTGGTGCAAGGTTTTTTCCAGCTTTTAGTCCCGTTAATTTTCCCCTAGCATGAAAAAAACACACTTTTTTGGGAAATCCCCTTTTTTTAAATGAATAAATAAATGTTTAATTTGGGAGATAATTTTGAAAGGATGATACCTGAGGTTTAAAATTACTTTTCATCCCCTTGTCATCAAGAATGTTTAGAAACATTGAGTGGTGCAAGGTTTTTCCCAAGCTTGTAGTCCTGTTAATTTTTTTCTACAGAAAAATTTCACACTTTTTTTTAAAAAAAAATTATTTTTGAAAAAAAAGTTTTTAAACAGATATATTTTTAAAGAGATGATACCTGGAGTTGTATTGACTTTGCATCCCCTTGCATAAAATGTTTAGAAACATTGATGGTGCAAGGGTTTTACCCAAACTTTTAGGTCCAAGTTTAAAATTTGTCTCTAGCATGAAAATTTTCACACTTTTTAAACAATTTTTAAAAAAAAAAAATTTTTATAGGGAGTATATTTTGAAAAAAAGATACCGGGATTGTATATGTATTACATCCCCTTGCACAAAAATTTTTTAAAAAATTGATGGGGCAAGGTTTTTTACCAATTGTAGGGGCCATGTTAAAAATTTTCTCTAGCATGAAAAATTTCACACATTTTTAGGGGCAAACCATTTTTAAAAGAATAAAAAAATGTTTTTTTAAGCAGATATATTTTGAAAGAGATGATACCTGAGAGTTTTATTGTATTTAGCTCCCCTTTCACAAGAATTTAGAAACATTTATGGTGCAAGGTTTTTTTTCCAAGCTTTGTAGGTCCCTGTTAAAATTTTCTCAGCATGAAAATTCAAAACATTTTTTGGACTCAATTTTTTTAATGAATAAAAAAATGTTTATAGGCAATATTTTTGGGAAAAAGATGATACCTGAGGTTGTTAGTACTTACACCCCTTATCAAGAATGTTTAAAACATTGAGGGGCAATTTTTTTCCAAGCTTTGTAGGGCCATGGGTTATTTTTCTCTACATGAAAAATTACACACATTTTTTGGGGCATCACAATTTTAATGAATAATAAATGTTTTTAAAGGGAATATATTTTGAAAAAGATGATACCCGAGGTTTTTTTAAAGTACTTTCATCCCCTTTTCATCAAGAATGTTTTTGAAACATTGATGGTGCAAAATTTTACCAACTTTGTAGGCCCCTGTTAATTTTTCTCTAGCATGAAAATTTCACACATTTTTAGGGAACACATTTTTTAATGAATAAAAAAATGTTTTAGGCAATATATTTTGAAAAGATGAACCTGAATTTTTTATATTACTTTGCATCCCCTTGTCACAAAAATGTTTAGAAAAAAAAGAGGGTGCAAGGTTTTTACCAAGCTTTGTAGTCCCTGTTTAATTTGTCTCAGCAAGAAAATTACCACTTTTAGGACTCACATTTAATAATAATAAATAAATGTTTAATAAAGGCAGATATATTTTGAAAGAGATGAAACCTGAGAGTTGTATATGTAAATTAGCATCCCCTTGTCATCAAGAATGTTTAGAAACCTTGATGGTGCAAGGTTTTACCAAGCTTTGTAGTCCAGTTTATTTGTCTCTAGCATGAAAATTACACACATTTTTTAAAATAATAAAGAAAAAAAATGTTTAAAAGGCAGATATATTTTGAAAAGATGAACCTGAGAGTTGTATAGACTTAACATCCCTTGTCATCAAGAATGTTTAGAAAACATTGATGGTGCAAGGTTTTACCAAGCTTTGTAGGTCCATTTAATTTGTCCCCTAGCATGAAAATTACACAATTTTTAGGCATCACATTTTTTAAAATGAATAAATTTAAAAATTTATGGGGAGATAAAATTTTGAAAGAGATGATACCTGAGTTGTATAGTACTTAGCATCCCCTTGTCATCAAGAAAAGTTTTGAAACAATTATGGTGCAAGGTTTTACCAACTTTGTGGTCCTTTTAATTTGTCCTACAGAAAATTACACAATTTTTAGGGACATAATTTTTAAATGAATAAATAAATGTTTAAACAGATAATTTTTAAAGAGAGATACCTGAAGTTTTTAATTTAAACATCCCCCCGTCATCAAAATTTTGAAACTTGAGTGGTGCAAGGTTTTACCAACTTTGTATCCATTGTTAATTTGTCTCTAGCAGAAAAAATTTCACACATTTTTGGGGGCATCACATTTTTTTAAATGAATAAAAAAATGTTTAGCAAAAATTTTGAAAGAATGATACCTGAGAGTTGAATGTATTAGCACCCCTTGTCCACAAGAAAGTTTAGAAAATTTATGGGTGCAAGGGTTTTTCCAATTTTTAGGTCCATGTTTATTTTCTCTAGCATGAAAATTTCACACTTTTTTTTAAAAAGAATAAATAAAGTTTTTAGGCAAAATTTTTAAAAAAGATGATACCCGCGAGTTGAAATGTAAATTTCATCCCCTTGTCATCAAGAATTTTTTAGAAACAAAATTTAGTGGGGCAAGGTTTTACCCAAACTTTTTTAGGTCCATTTAATTTGTCCTAGCGAAAATTACACCATTTTTAGGGACATCACATTATTTAATGAATAAATAAATTTTATAGGCAGATATATTTGAAAGAGATATACCAGAGTTTATATTAATTTGACCCCTTGTCATCAAGAATGTTTTGAAACTTTTATGGTGCAAGGTTTTTTCCAAGCTTTGTAGGGCCCTGTTAATTTTCTCTAGCTGAAAATTACACACATTTTTAGGGGCATCACATTTATTTAAAAAATAAAAAAATTTTTATAGGCAATAATTTTGAAAGAGATATACCTGAATTGTATAAGAACTTAGCATCCCCTTGGGCACAAGAATGTTTAAAACATTTAGTGGTGCAAGGTTTTTTTCCCGCTTTGTATTCCCTTTTAATTTGTCCTAGCAGAAAATTACACACTTTTTTTGGGAAACACATTTTTTAAATGAATAAATAAATGTTTATGGGCAGATATATTTTGAAAAAAATGATACCTGAGTGTTGTTATTACTTAGCATCCCCTTTCATCAAGAATTTTAGAAACTTGAGTGGTGCAAGGTTTTACAAGCTTTGTAGTCCCCCCCCTGTTAATTTTTTCTAGCAGAAAAAATTTCACCATTTTTAGGGACATCACATTTTTAATGAAAAAAAAATGTTATAGGGAGATATATTTTTAAAGAGAGATACCGAGGTTGTTTTGTACATGCATCCCCCTTTTCATCAAAAATGTTTAGAAACATTGAGTGTGCAAGGTTTTCCAAGCTTTGTAAGGTCCAGTAAATTTTTCCTAGCATGAAAATTACACACTTTTTAAAAAATTTTTAAAAAGAAAAAAAAAAAATGTTTATACGATATATTTTTAAAAGAGATCCGAGTTGTTAGTATTACACCCCTTTTTCATCAAGAAGTTTAAAAATTTGGTGTGCAAAGTTTTACCAAGTTTGTAGGTCCATTTAATTTTTTCTCTAGCATGAAAATTCACACATTTTTTGGGCTCACAATTTTTTAATGAATAAAAAATGTTTTAAGGGGAGATATATTTTGAAAGGATGATACCTGAGGTTGAATGTACTTTGCATCCCCTTTCATCAAAATGTTTTAAACTTGAGTGGTGCAAGGTTTTTTCCAACTTTTAGGTCCATGTAATTGCCCCCTACATGAAAATTACACACATTTTTTAGGGGCAAACAATTTTTTAAAGATAAATAAATGTTTATAGGCAGATATATTTTAAAGAGATGATACCCGAGAGTTGATATGTACTTACATCCCCTTTCTCAAGAAAAGTTTAGAAACATTGAGGGGCAAGGTTTTACCAACTTGTAGGTCCAAGTTTTTAAATTTGTCTCAGCATAAAATTACAACATTTTTTTAAAAAAAATGAATAAATAATTTTTTAAGCAGATAATTTTAAAAGAATATACCTGAGAGTTGTAAGACTTACATCCCCTTGTCATCAAAATGTTTAGAAACAGAGTGGGGCAAGGTTTTTCCAAGCTTTGTAGGGTCCCTTTAATTTTGTCTCAGCATGAAAATTACACAAAAAAAAATTTTTTAAAAAGAAAAATAAATGTTTTTTGGGGAGATATATTTTGAAAGGTGATACCTGGAAGTTGTATATTTACTTACATCCCCCCTTTTCATCAAGAAAGTTTTTAAAAAATTTAGTGGTGCAAGTTTTTAACCCAAACTTTTTAGGGCCATGTTAATTTGTTCTGCATAAAAATTTTCACACATTTTTTTGGGACAAACACATTTTTTTTAATGAAAAAAAAATGTTTATAGGGAGTATATTTTGAAAAAGATGATACCTGGGTTTTGTATTACAAAACCCCTTGTCCAAGAAAGTTTAGAAAATTTTAGTGGGGCAAAGGTTTTTACCAAGCTTTTTTATTTCCCTGTTAATTTTCCCCTAGCAAAAGAAAATTCACACATTTTTTTTGGGACAACACATTTTTTAAAAGAATAAATAAATGTTTAAGGGAGATATTTTAAAGAGATGAACCTAGAGTTGATATGTACTTTTGCTCCCCCCTTTTCATCAAAAATGTTTGAAAAATTGAGTGGTGCAAGGTTTTACCCAACTTTGAGGTCCATGTTTTTTTTGTCTCTACATGAAAATTAACCAAAACATTTTTTTTTAAAAATAAATAAAAATTTTTTAGGCAATATATTTGAAAGAGATGATACCTGGGTTGTAAAAAGACTTACATCCCCCCCCTTTTCATCAAAATTTTAGAACTTTTATGGTGAAGGTTTTACCAACTTTGTAGGTCCATTTAATTTGTCCCCAGCATGAAAATTCACACATTTTTAGGGACATAAAAAATTTTTTTAAAAAAATAAAAGTTTTAGGGGAAAATATTTTTTAAAGAGATGATACCTGAGGTTTTTAAAAAACTTTTCATCCCCTTGTCACAAGAAAGTTTTGAAAAATTGATGGTGCAAGGTTTTTACCAAGCTTTGGGGGTCCATTTAATTTGTCTCTAGCATGAAAATTCACACATTTTTTGGGGCTTTACATTTTTAAATAATAAAAAAATTTTATTCAGATATATTTTTGAAAGGAAAGATACCTAAGTTGGGAATGTACTTAATCCCCTTGCTCAAAAGTTTTGAAAAATTAGTGGTGCAAGGTTTTACCAACTTGTAATCCAGTTTTTTTGTCCTAGCATGAAAAAAATTTTTACACACTTTTTTTAAAAAAAAAAAAAATGTTTTTAAGGCAGATATATTTTTTAAAAAGATGATACCTGGTGTTGATAAGACTTACTCCCCTTGTCATCAAGAATGTTTAGAAAAATTGAGTGGTGCAAGGTTTTTACCCAAACTTTAGGGCCATGTTAATTTGTCTCTACATGAAAATACCACATTTTTTGGGCATCACATTTTTTAAAAAGAAAAAAATAATGTTTTAGGCAGATATATTTTTAAAGAGAGATACCTAAGGGTTTTATATGTATTTGCACCCTTTCATCAAGAATGTTTAGAAAAATAGAAAATGGTGCAAAGGTTTTTTTAAACCCCTTTTTAGGCCAGGAAAAATTTTTCTCTACATGAAAATTACACACATTTTTTTTTTAAATGAAAAAAATAAAAAATTTATAGGCAATATATTTTTTAAAAAAAGGGGACCCGGAATTGTAAGACTACATCCCCCTTTTACAAGAATGTTTTTGAAACTTGAGTGGGGCGGTTTTCCAAGCTTTTTAGGTCCCTGTTATTTTTCTCTAGCATGAAAAATTCACACTTTTTTTTTTTAAATGAATAAAAAAATGTTATGGCAATATATTTTGAAAGAGAATACCTGGGGTTTTTATGTACTTTTCCCCCTTTCATCAAAAATGTTTAAAAAATTTTAGTGGTGCAAGGTTTTACCACTTGTAGGTCCCGTTAAATTTTTTCTCTACAGAAAATTTCACAC
>JARBHB010000123.1:0-23255 GCA_029891345.1 Dryococelus australis
GAAATTAATATTTTAGTTTTAAAATTGTTTTTTTTCACCCATTTTTTATTTTTAAAAATTTTACACATTTTCGGTGAACCCCCCCTTTTTTTCAATAATAAAAAATTTTTAAAAAAACCTTTTTCCCCAATTAGAAAAACCCTTTACAAAAAATTTTAAAAACCCGCTTGAGCAGCTTAATTAAATTTTAAACCCCAAAATTTTTTTTTTTTTTTTTTATCTTTTTTTAATACAGCTTTTGTTTTTTAATAAAAAAACAAAAAAGTTATAATTTTGGCCCCCCCCCCCCCAAAGTGAAAAGTAAATTTTTTCACAATTTGTTTACAGTAAATTTTAAAAATTAAGTTTTCAATAATTTTTTCCCCCATATAGTAACAAAAAAAAATTTTGAATATCTAAAAAACATGCAATAAAAAGGTTTTTTAAAAACAAAACACCATTAATTAATATCTAGATTTTTCAAATTTTTTTTTTTTGGAAAAAAAATTTTAATTTTTTTTTAACCTTTTTTTTAAACGTATCTTATTTTTTACCCCCACAATGACAAAACATTGAAAGCAGTTTAGCGGGTTTTTTTAGGAAGTTTTTTATATTAAAATTTAAAAAATTAAAAAAACAAAATTTTTTTCAATTAAATTTAAATTTTTTTAAACTGGTCCGTTTTTTTTCCAAAATTGAAAAAACTGTTGAACAAGCAAGGGGGGAATTCATTTTTTTAAAAAAAAATGCCCCAATAATTAAAACTAAATAGGGGTTTTTTTGGATTTTGGTTTTGGGAAAAAAAAATTTTTTTTTTTTAATTGGAATTCCCGTGGTTTTTTTTAAAAATAATTCCCCCAAAAATGGCCCCCCAAAATTTTTTTAAATTTTTTGGGGGAAAAAACAATTTTTTTTGCTTTTTTTCCCCAACCAAGTTTTTTTTAAAAAAATTTTTACCTTCTGCATCCCAAAAATTTTTCCATAAAGATATAAAGGAAAAAAAACCGTTAAGACGTTTTTGGAAAAAAAACTAAAAAAAAAAAAAAATTTTTTCGGCCCCCGGGGGGGAAAAAAAAAAACCCAAAGGGGGGGTTCAAAATTACACACTGCCAAAAAAACAAGGTGCAAAAAAAAATTTTCAACTTTTTTTTTTTAAGCAGGGGGAAACTTCTTAAAATTTTGGGGGAAATTTTTTTTACCCCGGGTTTTTACTTAAAACCAAATTAATTGTTGTCAGATTGAAATTAAAAAAAAAAAGTAATTTTTTTTTAACCAACTTTGCAGTAAATTTTCCTTTTTTTTTCACGAAAAAACCCAAAAAAAATTCTCAAAAGGATACATTATTTTTTTTCGTTTTTTCCCCGGAAAAAAGTTATTACTTTTTTTTTTAATTACTAGAAACCCCCAAATTTTTTCCCCGGGGAATGATTTTCAACCCCTAAATTCTAAAATAAATTTCCTTTTTTCCCTTGGGTGATTTCCAAAAAAAAAAAATTCACATTTTTATTAAACAACAGTTTTTAAAAATATTACGTGGTTTTTTTTTTGTTTTTTCTACTCCCCGAAAACCTGAAAAAGGAAAAAAGTTTTAACCAAAAATCAACATTAAAATAATTTATCCCAAATTTTTCCCCCCATCTCCCCCCAAATTTTTTTTTCTTTTTTTTGTAAAAAAAAAAAAAATTTTTCAAAATTAAAATGAGAAAAAAATTTTGGAAAAAAAAAAAAAAACCCCCCATTGGTATATCAAAAAAATTTTTTTATTCTTTTTATTTTAAAATTTTTTATAGTTTTTTATCCGTTTTGGGGGGGAAAAGAATTGCCCCCCAATACTCCCCCGCTTTTAAATTTAACTCCATTTAACTGTAAAAAAAATAAAATTTAAAAAAAAAAAACCCAAAAAATTAAAAAAAAAAAAGTAAAAAAAAATTACAATTTTTGAAAAAAATTAAAAAATTAAAAAAAAAAAAAAAAATTAAAATTAAAGTTAAAAAAAATAAAATTAAGTTTAAAAAAAAAATTTAAAAAAAAAGGGGAAAATAAAATTCATATAAAAAAAAAGATTCATCCCAAACATGGTTTTTTTCCGGGGGTTAAAAAAATTACTCATTTAGAAAAAATTCAAACTTTTTAATTTATGGGGGAAAAAAAAGAAAAAAATTTTTAAAAAAAAAAAAAACTCCGGTTTTTTTTATTTTAATTTTTAAAAATTTTTTGGGAAAAAAAATTTGAACATAAAAAGGGAAGAAAAAAAAAAAATAAAAAAGTAAACACTAGTTTTCTTTTAGCCAAAAAAAAATTTTTTTTTTTAACCAAAAACACCAGAAGAAAAAACATTTTTTAAAGAAAAAACCCAAAAATCGGGAAAAATCCTAATTTTTTTAGAAATGAATGGGTATTTTTAAAAATTAAAAAAAAAATTTTAAAAATACAACGAAAGATTTTTTACTATAAATCTGGAAAAGAAAAATTTCCCCAAAAAAATTTTTTAAGTTATTTTGTTTTCCCAATTTGGGGTTTTTGGGGGGGGGAAAAGAAAAAAAAATTTACCCTTTGGTGAAAGCAAAAAAATTTAAAAATAATTGTTTTAAAAAATTTTTTGTTAATGAAAAAAAATTTTAAAAATTTTTAACAGAAAGGGCCCTTTTTTTTTAAAATTTTTTAACTAAAAAAAAAAAACAAGCAAAAAATTTAAAAGGGGGAAAATTACTGATAATGACTATGACCCCCTACACCTATATTTTTTTTTTTAAAAAAATGCTCATTTTTCCCCAAAATTTTAAAAACCCCAAAAAAGAAAAATTTCCCCTAAAAAAAAGTTTTTGGGAAATAGAAAAAAAAAAAAATTTTAAAAAAAAAAATTTTTAGGGTCATTAACAAAAAAACAAATCAAAAATCATGCAAAAAAAAAACCTAAAAAAAATGATTTTTTTTAAAAAACTCCCCCAAAACAGGAGAAAAGGAAAAAAAAAAAAATACAATGTTTTTTTTTTAAAAAAAATACACTTTGATGAGTGGGGGGTTGGAGAAAAAAAAATTGATAATTAAATTGTTTTTTTTTTTGGAAAGAAAAAAGTCCCTTTAAAAGAAAAATTTTTTACGAAAAAAGTTTTGTATGAAAAAATATGTTAAAACAAAAAATCTAAAAAATTAATATAATAAACCCCAATTATGTTAAAAATTAAATGGGTTTTTTTTAGTTATTTTTTAAACTTTCCCTACCTTTATAAAAAAACCTTTTTGCTTTTTTTAAAATACCAAAAGCTGGATCTTAAAACCCTTTTTGCTTTTTTTTTTAAATTTTTCAAAAAAAATTTTAAAATACATTCTAATAATAAACAAAACCCCCTTTTTTTTTAAAATAAAAAATCTTTAAGCTCCCCCCAAAAAAATGTTATATTTAAAAAATTATTTCAACACCTTTTTTGATGTTCCATGAATCTTCAGTTATATTTTAAAAATTTTTAATTTTTTTTTTAAAATTTTTTTTTTTTTAGAGGAAGTTTTTTGCTTTCATTAAAAAAAAATTTTCCAAACCTAAAACCATAAAATTTTTATGGATAAATGCCCTTTCCCCAAAAACCTAAAAATCCCCCATAAATTTTTTAGGTAACTGTTTATTTTTTTTGTAATCTTTTTTTTTTTTTAGTTTAAAATTTAGAATGGGGATGTAAACTAAAACAACTCCCATAAAAATTTTTAAACATGTATATACATCCCCCTTTATAATTTTTTTGTCCCCCCCCCCACCCCCCCCAAAAAAAAAAGTAAGAAAAAATATTTTTTCATTATTTGGAATTTCCCCCCCATTAATTTTCATATTCCCAAAACCCCTTTTTTAAAAACAAATGGGCATATAAAAAAAGCTAAATTATGAAAAAATTTGTTTTGGAACGAAAAAAAAGGGGAAAAAAAATTTTAATTTTTTGACCCCAATTAAAAAACCCTTTTTGGTTTTTTTACATTTTTTTCAGTTTTTAAATTTTATCATAGTAAAAAAATTCCCCTTTTTAACTGTAAAAAACTGCTGTCCCCCGGGGGGTGCCCCATATATATACCCCATTTTAAATACACCCCAAATTTACAACCCCCTATACTTATATAACAACATATATACCCCATTGACAAACTAAAAAATTTTTTTTATTTTATTTATATAAGCTTTTTTTTTTCTTTTTTTTTTGGGGGCATTGGGGGTTAATTTTGTAAAATATGTTTTTACCAAAATTTTTTCTACTTTTTTTTTTTTTAAATTTTTTCTATTTTAAAAATTTTTATATGCCCCAATTTTTTAAACCATGGGGGTATAAAAACTGGTTTTTTTGAAATACATAAGCTCCCCTTTTAACTGATGTTTTTTTTTTTTACCGTATATGGTTGGGTTTTTTCACTTTTTTAAAAATTTAAATATTTCATTTTTTTCATTACTAAAAATTTTTATCTTTTCTTTTTTAATTTTTCCCTTTTTAAAAAAAAAACCCCCTTTTCAATATCTTAAAAAAATTTTTTTAAAATAAATATTTTTTTGGATTAAAATTTAAAAAAATTTTTTTTTTTTTCTTTTGTATTTGGGGGTTTTTAAAATTTTGAAAATTTTTTTATTTTTTAAAATTTGATTCAAAAAAATCTGCATATATTTGCAAAAAAAATTTTTTCCTTGTATGATTTTAGCTTTTTTAAAAAAAAAATTTTTTTGTCGAAACCTTTAAAAACCCCTACATTATTTTAATGGTTCTTTTTTAGAACAGTCCCCCCCCCTTCCCCTATGGGGCAATTTTTTTTCCCCCTTTTTATGAGAGTTAAAAAAAAAATTGAAGACATGTATCGCATACATAAGTTTTGTGTTGCTTATTATTTTTTGTAGAGAAAGCAATTTAGATAGGTTAAATATTTTAGCCAATAGTAATGTGAGTTTTTATCATCTTTGAAATCAAGTAATTTTATGTGTTTTTCCTTGTATTTTTTGTATGTTTTAGTGGATAAACTATGGCCTCATCTTCAATTGAGTATTTATTTATAGATGTTTTTCTATTTTTGGTATATTGTTAATTTAAATAGGATATTAATATTTAGCTATTACTTTATCGATATCAAGTCCAACGTTTTCATATCTATTAGCTCTTTGCAGATCTTTTTCCATCCTAACTTATCCCCACCATGGAGATTTTGTATGTTTATTGAACGTGCATGGATGAGGGAGTTCTTATTGGTCGAGCCAGTGTGTTGAAGATTTGGTATAAATATTTGTTCAGGACAGTCACTCGAGAGAGATGGTTACTCTGCTGCGAGCAGACGGCCTCGAGAGTTAAGTACGTGGAGAAAATTATTTAGTGAATTCTTGAACTTTAAGCCTTTAGGCAATGAGGGTCAGTTTGGAACATAGTAGGAGTTTTTGTGGAGATAGCACTTCAGCTTTCCATATTCAGGAAGTCATTTTCTCGTTTTGTGGAGAAAATAATGAAAATCTTGTAAATTTATGAAAATTTGGTGATGGTTTAAGAAAATATTTAGCCATTTTCATTATTTTAAGTTGCCATCATAATTTTTATGGGGCATGAGGTTTCAAATGGTTTTAAATTCCATTAAAAACCTGCTCATGTTAGTGTCTTAATAAGGCGTAAAATCCAAGCTTATTTTTAAAGGACCAGTTACCAATTGGTATGAACACTGATTTTCGTGTTTGCATTTGTGGCAATGGCCCAGTAAGAAAACACCCAGTATTAACACTAAATTGTTAGAATAAGCCAGTCTTTTGTTTTCTATGCATTGGCCTCGAGCATTGTGGCAATATACCTTTTTGAATTTCGCTTGTATTAACCATATATGCATTAGCATTGATCATTGTAGTTACGGCCAAGAAATGACTATACCTTTTCGCATTTCGCTTGTATAACCCATGTACGATTGTCTTCAAATGTTTGCATATAATGCTATGCTTTGGCAATGGCCAAGAATAGAAAATATTACTAGAATAATCAATAAGAAATAGTATTTGTTTGCTGGTCTTTGTAAGTTTTGGGCCAAGCTAAAGTTACTCATAAAATATACATTATGTATATTATTCTAATACACTTTTTATACTTTAACAATTTACCAATATTTGAAATGACAGTTGGAGCTGTCTAATTCATATGAGAGCAGCATTGCTGGAGAATTTTGCCATGGGCAATATACAAATAAGTAGCGTCCTATATATTTTACAATTTTATGATATTTTACTATATCATTTCATTGGTAAATTGTAAAGCAATGCCTTTACATTATATTACTGTAGTGTTTACAGTTCAGTACTTTATAAGTGTTGCCAGTATGCCTAATAAAAGCATAATTAATATTTTTGACTACTGTTATTTTAAATAAAGGTATTTTGATTTTTCCAGCATGTGGTGGTCTGAATTTTCTATTTGAAACAAGCATAATTATGTCAAATGCTATATTATGATCTATCTTATTTACAGTAAACATTTTTACTACATTTTAGAAGATTAAATTCAGATCACACTGCAAAAATAGGAAGTTGAATGTTAATTTTATACCATCAGTATGCATATTCTCCCATCACAGTTCTAGTTCATTGCTATAGTAAGCTTTGCTTCGGTGCCTCTTTTATATTTCTCTGCGCCTCTCACTTCAGGGCAACTTAGGGCTTTGGATAGCTGCCTTGTCACGTCCTCTGGGCATATAGAGTGTCACACGTGTCAGACACATATGACTGACATCATGGCATGAATTGTCTGTCTGATTGTGAAATTCATTTGAAATCATGAAGCCTATTCATCTCCAGGCACAACCAATAATGTGCATGCTCTCTCAGCTCCGTTGTGGTTGTGTGTAAATCACAAGTTCATGAAGTAGACACTGTCTCTCACATAATTCTTAATTTTTAATCTGTTGACCAACAGATAGACCATGAGAATTGTGATAAAAGATTCACTAGTGGCCATGTTCTCACACTACAATGTAGAAGCCCATTTGATGTCATTTAGGAATGCCTGACCCAGCCTGTTCTGAAATTGCGTGTGTCAGCTGTATCTGTCTGACGTGGCCTTGCAAGAATAGAGTGGTGTCAGTCTGATATTTCAGACGTGGCAGTCAAAGCGTTAATGGATTATACTTATTTATAGCTAACTGTAATCCAATTATTCTATCTACAGCCCATCCTGAACCTCTTCTTTGCTATTCAGAAAAATCTTTAAGTATTTCTTCTTTTTTATTTCTGTAAATCTTTATAATATCGCCTTTGATCAGTATTCTATAGTTATATTAACGAAATGTAAACAATTTTACATCATTATTCTCTGGCTTGCGACAATTTTTTGTAATTAAATGCTAGTTTCCAACCATATGAGGTTCCTAAGTTGATTATGTATTAACTCAAATACTAAATTTTTTACCGACGCTAAAATAATTAGTTTGCACTGTATTAAATGTTTTGTGCCTATATGTGATGAAAAATTATCTGAGTTCAATATTTCATTACATTTTTACATTGTAATTATTGTATAATATTATTGATAAAGAATGTTACTTTCTTAATTCTTTTATTATATTAATTATTTCTTTATAAATAATACAAAAATGGAATCACCTCGACAAGTTAAACAATTCGTTTGAAATGACTAAACTACAGAATCTAGAAAGAAAAATAAAGGTTTGCTGCTACAGTTTTTAAAATTTACGATAGTTTGAAATTGATAAATGAGAAACAAGTTTTTGTGGCCTATAAATTTTCCAAGGCATGAAAAATTAGAAAAACAATGCATGATATAGAAGTCTCTTAGAATGATATGTTTTGAATATTTTAAAATGATTTTTTTTTCATATTTATATAATTAATCTAAAATTTGTAGGACTTGAGCTTAAATTTTATTGTTTTTAGCTTAAATTTTCTTCATTTTGATGTAAATTTTCTCGCTTTTGCTTACATTTGTTTGATTTTATCTTAAATTTTAGTACTTTGTATAAAATTAAGATAAATTAATTTAAAAAAAATAGCAAGTTACTTAATTTACATAAACTAGAAGTCCATTGTTTGTGTGCACTTTGTTTTAGCTTTTTTGAATAGACGTGTTTTTTTCCTAATCTTTACTTGTTTTTAGCTTGAATTTTGATGGTTTTTAGAAATGATAAATTAAAATTTTTAAGAACATGAAGAAATTGCTTAAAAACGAAAAAAAAAAAAAAAAAAAAAATCAAACTTTTTTGGGGTAGACTGCTCGTTTATTTTTTTTATTTGTTTTTTAATGAAAAAGTGTGCTGCACCAGTATTAGCCTTTTCAATCTACTGTGGGGGTAGCACTGGTGTGAGTCCTCTTCTGCACAGACAGGTGGCATGAGGAGAAGATACATGCTGCCTCAAGATGGCTACCTTCTGCAACGTGCTCCTTCCCGAAACTGCAATGGCGGACCCTCCTCTGTTAGCATGCTTTTTGTTGTTGCCAACCACGTGATGAACTTTCCGGCATCACGTTGTTGCCACTGCTCTTTGTGAACTGCTCCTGTTGTCCTCTCGTTGATGGGCAGGAATGAAGTTTAGGGTCGGAAATTTTGCTGGAAAAATTGTTGACGGAAAGTTTTCACCGCACAGAAGTGAGACAAAAAAAATGAAGCCGTATGGCAATAATGATATGAGGTAAAATAGTGAAAAGGATCGGTAAAGACAGTGCCACACGTTCGGGCAGCCAAATTCGATACATGTGGTGTGTCTGAATGGTGTTAAGTTAGGTTTCGCGGGGCAGTGAGGTATGAGATCTCTGGAAAATGTTAGTATTACAACACTAGGTGCCAAGCATCGTGTATGGCGACGCCCATGATGCTGATGGAAGACAGTGACTCGATCTCGGGGTGCTGCGAGCAGTTCGCCCAGACGAAACCTTCCTTCGATTATGACCTCTGCCACTTCAGATACTGCAATTTCTGTGATACTATTAATAGTGGTTTATTAAACGGTAACCCATGGACTAGTTACATGCCATGCTAATGCAGTGATTGTTGGTGGTGTAATTATGAATGCTGTTACATCTCGCGTTGTGGACTATCAGGGCTGACCGCATGCACGCACACATGCACACAACTGAGAACTGATCAGTGTGTATATTATTCCGGTAGCCGCAAGGTATGTAAGGGCACAGTTCTCAGTTGCATTTATTCGGTTGAACACAATTACACTTCCCTAGAAAGCAACTTGCATGCTTGTGATGGGCTTTACCGGCCATCATCAGTTACACTGATAAAATGATGCAGACCAAGCTACCAGTTTACCGTGAATTCCCGCTTCCCCGAGCGATGTAAACTGCGGGAAAGTGAAGGCAGTGTGCCGGGCGGCTAAATCGAAAAATGTTGTCTTTGCATGAGAAGTTCCAAAAGTTGTATGCCCCCAGTGCACAGAAAACGTGGCATGTACGCCCACATGAAACCTGCCCTCGCCGATCCTACTCACTCACTGTTTTCCCACCCTGGCATGCGAGTGGGCGAAGCTGGCCGACGCACCAAGGGAGTACTACTTCCTGTACTCTTATTTCTGCTCTCAATTACCTGCTTACTACTAGTTGTTACATAAATCACACACGAACCTTAATGATGATAAACTTAAAAATATTAAAGAAATGAGTTGGGCACAGCACAGATGAGAAATATAAACAAAACCACTTTGCAAGTAACATACAAAATATACTGGATACTAAAATGTGGAATAGAAATGTGCATCTTTATTACACATGCAATAAGTGCCTACGGGGGGTAAGCCACAAACCCTGCATTTGCATGTCATGCTCTAGTTGCACCAGTATCACTCTGCAGAGTGGAGTCTTGGCCAGTCAGCTGGGCAGATGCCTGTTCCAATGCTCTGACATACCCTGAATTACACTTGCACTTCTCACATACTATACAACCTTGCTGTGGCCTGCTGCACAAGCGTAGAATGCGAACTCCAGCTGCGGTAATATTGAGTATTCGTCCGGGCTATCTGTCTTATGGAGGGGAACATGGCAAACATCATGTCATTATTACAAACTTAAAATGACACAACACTCGAAACTGGCCAGCAGCCAGCCGTGTTAAGACCATGACGACGCTCGCCACTCATGGTACACGTGGGCACTAACGAGCGATGCACTGGCTTCAGTTACGAATGCCCATGGAAGGACACACTTGGGCAAGTCACTTGATGTTCGGCATGCTGGACCATGGGGGGAATGAGTTGTGGTGAATAGGCAATTATATTTGCCAGGGTTAAGGGCGCCAGCCGCGATGCAAGCACAAAATCATACTTGCTAGAGACCCCTCCTATCGGGTCGAGATGGCCGACGACCATTGACCTGCCCCGTGTCCATGTCTTGATGGATGTTACCAGTTTAAATACCTTTCTGTCAGCCATAAACTACACTCCAATCGCCTCGTCTAGTCAGGGATGTCACCCTCCATCTCCCGTCCGTGATAGACCAGCTTACAACCCAAAAGGTTATTTGGGTTCCCAACACCATTATAAAAAACATGTGGTCAATATTAAAGTTACAAAAATGGATAAGTAACCGATAATTACAATAAAACATTGATAACTCACCAGTACATATTTATTATAAGCTGTTCCCCCATCGGGGAACTGAAGTTTACATACCACCATTTTAGCCAGATAGGCTCATACAGATATGGAAATGGCCATCGGGGCCTATGAACTTGTGGTGTGGTATGCCTTGGTCGTGTAAAAGACGAACCGAGGGTAAGAGACAGTGTCCTCCGGGCGAGCAATAAACAAAAGGCTCTGGTAGACTAACATGAATTAAAAAGAATTACATGATGGTTAATTAAAAAGTGCAGTGCCCGGAGTACTGCGGCGCCGTGGTACACTCATAAGATCTAAGACGCTATTACTTTATCGTTTGGTGTGGAGGCCACTTACTGGCTGACGCTCCCGCCCAAACATTACGTGACATAATTTTACATAAAGTGAAATGAAATGAATGAAAATAAATGGGCTCTACAATGCCGATGAGATGTACTTATCAATAAACTCTTACAACAAAACCTAAAAGCACATTTTAAATATATAAATATTAATACACATGTTCGACCAGACCACATTACCGTGGAAACCTAACCTCAACATTGACATGGACAAATAATAATATCACTATAAGATCTGTTCCCAGTCAGGTTTATTACGTATATATGTTTTGTGTTCGTGGCAAAACATGCGAGTTCGTATTAATCTGCATAAAAATACGTTTACGATTTCATAGTGGCTATTTACCACGTGGCCATGTGCACCGGTCGACTTTGATGCGTCGTTTTGGAACATGGTATGAAAGTCCATTATTTCATTAATGTCATTATTAATATAACATTTTAAAATATAAAATAATGATTTGCAATGCATTAAATGTAATGCAAATAATTAATATAAATATTATTGAAAGTATATCTAAATGTCACAATAGCTCCGTCTGTGGCCGTTCAAGTAAATGCATAAAATGTTGTATCTAGCTCACGAGCTGTCAACAACATAATAATTACGTACACACAGGATTGAACTCAAATACACTTAAAACAATAATAATCAAATATAAAGAGACGATTTGTCTCGTACTTATGAGACACGTGAAACATGGGAAAATAAAACACTGTCATAACATATGGCATTACATAAACATTAGCCCTCAAAATGTAAATACTAAAAGTAAATATATGGCACGTGGCACTCGGCCTGACATATGGACACTGACAAGTATGTACCTGGTTGCATGGTAACCTAACTTCACATATTCGTGCACACTGATGCACGATACGGAACACTAACACTTGTGGCATTGTAGGATGATGACGTACACATGCAAAATTAAACACACACTATACACTCCCTAACAACTGACATACCCCTAATTACACCTTCTACACGCCATTGCACTTTACACATAACATGCACATGGCACTGGATCGTCGACTAAGGTGCTCCACTGTGATGTGTTGCATTCTTGCGTCCTGCTGGCACGTGAATGGCCTGTGGCCTAGGCGCTGTCCACGTCAAACGCTCTCCCCTTCGGATACCATTCATTCGGCGTTTCCTCTTCACGCTCGGTCGCAGCATCTCGCCAGCGGCTGAAGCTTCTCTCATGGTCACAGCTGATACACACGTGGCTCTTGTTGTTGAAGTTGATCTCTGGACGCACGTGGTAGAGAACTGTCAACTCACTCCTAGTGTTGTGGTTTTCTCGCAAACGCACGTGGCCGCAGATTGTAAACATTGGCTTGTTGTTTCTGCCGGCCCATGTGGTCATGGAATGTCAACTCTCTCTTCCCCTTCTGACGTTCGCTGGTGCTACTGCTCTGCTACAGACGTATGTGGTCGCAGGATGTCAACATTGGCCTGTCGCTGTTCAGGCCAGGGTCATCGCTAGACGGACCACTCTGGACTTCTAGTGCGTGGTGGTGCACGGTGCTGGGCGTCTGGAAGCTGACGTAGTCACTTTGGCTCGCACCTTTCGAGTCCAACACTATCCTGCACACAAGGAAAATGTATCATGCCATAAATGTTGAGCTGCACACTTAACTATCACAATACACACGTTCACATCATACTTGATTATCTACAACACTTAGACATAGTTTCAAATGAAAATGGAAGCACATTTTGAGATACAGCAAGTCCTACAATTTAAGTCCAGTTTTATTACTCTTAGAGAGCCGTGTTACAAGCAGTCTTACAGAAGTAATATTTTCCCACCACAAGAACTTTATCTACGAATATGATTGAAGGATAAAAGTGTTAGTCGCTGTACATTTTTCTCCATGAAACCATGTACAAACAATGAAAATGGCGACAATATACCCACAAGAATAAGGAGTGACAGTGGGTTGATAAAACAAACAGATCAGAATTACCACTTTGACAGGCATGTACCCTATCCCTCACCAACCAATGATTTCTATCCTAGGTACCTCAAAATACAATAATTTGTAGATTTACAACTATGCACTGACTGTTGAGAAAATTTGAGATGACCTTGCAAATTAAAAATAAACATTTCTAGGTTCCCTTGTACAATGAATTTCCAAGTGGAAAAAACTTTCAACAAAATTCAACTCTGCACTGTTATATTTCATCCACACCATATGTCTTAATATAACATTAATGTGGTATAAAAGTTCTTAAATATAAAAAGTATCTACATCTAAACAAGAACCGAGGTTTAAACTCAACACTGCCTCACTTTGTGAAACAAATTCATATATTAATTTATGGCAGTTACAAAAAATTCCAAATATATATGACATGAAATAAGGAACAAGAGCCCATGAATGACTTTCTTAACCTCAGTATAAGAAAATACATATATTGGAAGCACATTTTAATTTTTGGCGACGAGTCCAAGACCTAAAGTTTTTCTTCCCAAATTGGTGCTAGAAAACTTATATGTAAAAAATACTAGAAACATATGATTTCATACCATTAAATAAATAGCTTTACCCTAACATCAAACAGATTAATTGAACATTCAACAATGTTCTGTATGCTAGCAGTTGCAGTCACTTCACACAAAATATTTCACAACCTACAGACTCATGGCAACATACTACAGAACTGAATATGGATGAATTGCAAATGACTGCAACCAGAATCATTACACATATGGGACTCTCGACTAGTCAATATTTATACACGAATTTCCTCACTCTTTGTTGATGTCATTCAACCTGTATATTGCCACGTGCCAGCGATAACAATGCAGTCTCACATTACACACTTATTCAAAATTCGGT
Source organism: Dryococelus australis (assembly GCA_029891345.1). NCBI lineage: Eukaryota > Metazoa > Arthropoda > Insecta > Phasmatodea > Phasmatidae > Dryococelus > Dryococelus australis. The sequence continues at coordinate 13,735 of JARBHB010000123.1, forward strand.
TACCAACCGGAAAAGTGCAATATCTATAAATAAGTATGTAATATTTATACACATGCCATAGTAAAAACAATCTATAGCAGTCTGCTTAAAAACTGGTCATAGCTTTGTAGAACTAATGGGGAAAAAACTTTCAAATTGTGCATCCCTGAGCAGTAAACCAATTAAATGAAACGTATAATAATTAAATTGTCACGCAGTTTATAAATAATACTCTCTCATCTCAATCTCCCTATGCCAAACTCTTCCATAAGAAATCTCGTTTTGTTCCTAACCCGAGTAGAGAAACGTTTATATGGTCTATACCAAAGAAAGGCAACTTGTAGGACTACTGTCTTGCATTGTGATAGGCTCAATCTGGCAGCCTAGTGCTGTGGCGCTGCCCCATCTCATCTTCCAGCAGGACCAAATCTGCGATGATAACAGATTAGTAAGACAAGCACTTGCTGTGGCTGGTGGATCTTGTTTCATGCATTCATATTCATTTGCCACCTCACCTGCGAATTAACAAAGCATTTATTTTGTTGTTCCTGCTACTGCACAGACTGAAAAAATCTGCCAGGAAAATTAAGCATATGGTAGGTCTACAATAACTATAGTATAGCAAAAACCTCTGTGGCGTTCTTGGTATTGTCTATTTGCATAATTGTCACATCGAGTAGAACATACATTTTTTCCATAAATTATAATATTTCATTTATAGTTTGTATGAACGAAAAACAGTGTAAATAGGCGTGATTGTAATGCCTAGTATGAAGTAGTTAACATTCAAAATAATATTAGGCCTACACAGAGTGCACGCGAATGGGATGCTATGTCCCTCTGGTGTAATTTTATAGTCTTAATTGAGCTTTGTTTGCATGAGGCAGAGGAATAGCCTTAAAATAGATATTTAGCAGGGATTCAGAAAAGTTGGAAAGTAACCGTGATGGCGTATATGTTTTCCGTCATGATTAAAATTTTATTTTTCAGTCACAATATTTACAAATCAAGTAGATAATATGGGAGAATGTACACACATAAACCAGAGATGGCAATAACCACTACACCTTACGAAGAAACTCCCGCAAGAGGTAAGCTCGCCAGTCACTGCCATCCTCCGGTGGGCTCTAGGGCCGTATTTATACTTTCGATACTTTCTCAATTATTCCGCACTTACGCACGTCTGGAAGGCGACCATAGCCAACATCAAGACATTTCTCAATTTGTGAGGCAATCCCCGACCTTTATGCATGTTAGTCGCCGCCAGATGTGAGCGATCGATCAAGTGTGGGCCAAACACGTTCATATCTCATCTCGCACCATGCCATCCCATGTTGGGCTCGTACCCTTGCACTCTCAGATAGTATGGCCAGTGAGAAAGGATAATTACTAGGCCTTCGGCTCCCAACAATATGTAACTAAACCAAATGTGGTGAAACACGTGTTATTATCTCGCCAATCCAGTAGTGCTGACAATGGAGCATTTCTCAACAGATCATAACGGGGGATGACCTGAAACTATAGCGACAATCAGTCATTTGGAAATCATCACCACAATGGAAAAAAAGCCACACGTAAACAAGGACACTCTTATGTTGGCACCGAATAAAGGGGGACTTAGCTACCGGAGGGAGAAGGGGTTATTGTGGTGATCAATCACCCCATAGAGGTGAAAGACAACGGGCATATTCGATTCACTAACTGCTGGCTACCAGCGGAAAAAAAAAATTAAAATTATATTTTATTACATGGAAATATTCCTCTATTATGGATGACACTTATTCAATAGTAAATTTCCTAAAAAGAATCATTTGGAGGTAATGTATAAACAAAATTCCCGGGGGAGGACCATCGAACCTCCTTCCCATCTGTGAAGGGGGGGGGGGAGGGACTTCATACCCTCCCCCCTCCAACCCTAGCATACATTACGGTAGTATATCACTCCTAAACCTACTACTTTACCCCACTGGTTTAAACAATGCAAAAGAATATGAACAACACGTGGCCAAGCATGATGTTCATTACACAAAGAGCACTACACGTGCTTGGTGCTCGCTGCAGATTGGGTGATTAGCACGGGAAACTAGGATTTGACAGTGTCAGACATTTCATGCTCCGAGCACAATGTAAGAGCCGTTCCGTGCTGTTTGGGAGTGTAGTCTTGATTATGAAATAACGGCTCTAATGTGAAACAATGAGACACTAACGAAATTTGTTAATTTTTACGATAGTGAGCTGGTCCTCCGGAACCCGTTGAGGATCTTTCATTGTTTGAGACATCTTTCTCGCTGTGATTGCTGATCCATATTCTTATCTACAGTTTAAGTTTCTTCTTTCTGGACTGGCGAAAGATCATCATTAATTGAGAGACAACTACCGCCTCACAAAGAAGGGACAGACACCAGTAATGACAAAAACTCTAGACGTGAACACAGGAGCAGAGCATTCTATAATCCTGTGTACACACTTTCGGATCAGCATCAAGCATGCAAATTTCGAGCACAGCTTCAATCAAGTTCATAATCCTTTTCATTGCGTGGTCACTTTCACACTTCCTTGCATCGCGGAAAACACTGTCTTAAGAGAATGTGGGACTCCAATTAAACTTCAAATAAGTCTAATTAATACTAAATATTTTTGAATGCCAACAGAAAACAAAAAAAAAGGACTACTAGATGATTATTTCTGTTAACTCTATGAGCAACTATTTTTTAATATTCGTGCATTTTTATTTTCATATCATCTTGCACCGCGAGAACATACAACATTTACTGCGTCCCAAATAACTTTACAGAAGTGCATCACTATGATAAAATAATGATCGCATAGATGGTAAAAATAACTCTAGAGGATTACCCTTTCGATTTTTCTGTGTCGGCTTCCATAAAATAGTAAAAATACTATTAATCCCTATACACTGTATCTATTTTCCTTGCCTCCTTAAGGTAAGTAGTGCCAAGACGTCTGTTGCAAGCGTAGTATTTAAATAATTATTGGATACTAAATTTTCTTTTAATTTAATATTATGAAGAGTAGCAATTGGGATAATAATAAAATTAGTAAATTCAATACTTAACCTAACCAGCACATATAATACGTATGAGCCTATCTGATTATTTTGACTTGCTAAAAGCTTCACAAAGAAAGAATGTTTTCAAAGTGTTTCGAGTGACACCGTGAGCAGACTTTAGTAAACATCACGCTCGACGGGCTACTCGTCAAAAGTCAAGACACGTCAGCTGCTAGAATAGCCACAATCAAATATCGCAGCAGACGTGACAGCTGCTATCTGCCAACCATCCATTTCACTGGGAAATCAAACTCTTGAATGATGACCAGAATATATTGTTTACAACCAGTTCAAGTACGACATATCGGCACGTTCTGCAATTTAGGACAAGTTCATTATTTGATTAAAGGATGGCGGTAGTTATTTGTTTCCGCTCGCAACAAAGACAGCATTGTCTGCCCTCTGCTTGTAAGCTCTCCAGAAATAGCACAGTTTTAGTAATACGCCAAGAAGCAAATAATTTCACTAAAATGTAATTTAGTACACAATTATAACCAAAAAAGCCTTACATTGAAATTTGCTCTTCTTACGTTAGAAACTCTGGCTACAATGACTAAATGCAACATTTCGAAAAATCCAATCTCTAATCCCTGTTAAGTCTGCTGAAGTGAAAACCAACACTGTCATAGCATTTTCATTTTAACAAAAAAATCTGCCAATTCGAACGTTTCGTTTCAATATCTGCCACAACTACTCCTGCAACATATGAGTAACTATCACTGTTCAGATGAAGACTTGAAGTTAAGATCAGTTACCACAGATTGTACCGCATAAGATTCACATTAACGCAATTTAGAAAATACTTTGCGGCAATGACTAGAAAAATTACCACATTAAAATTTATTTTGGGTCCCACGCCATAAGGGCGAAAGCAGCTATAATGTCAAATATTTCTGTTCGTTATTTAACATACGTCTGTTACAAAAAAAAAAACTTGTTCGTGGGCATTATGGTCTTGGTAAACACATAGTGTTCGCCATCAGCACACACACGTGATAGCACCTAACTAACAAAAGAATAAAATACTTCTCTTTAAAAAAATTATTAGAATCGCTGGTAATGTCCAACAATAACAGACTAAAACCAAAACTGTAAACAAAATTTTGGTGCCTTTCAGTATCCCCCCAATCCCCTCCAAAATTTTAGGGGTAATTGGGGCGAGTATGGAGCAGCGTGCCGGAATGAAAGGGGAAGGGAGACTGAATATCCCCGAGAAAACATGTCCATGTCAGATACGATTCCCACATGCGAAAATCCGGGAGCAACCCGTTTCGCATTGGTGGGAGGCGAGCAGTCTAACCACTCTGCCACTGCAGCCCCATGAAAGAAAAAGTTCTAGATATTGTGATAGAAAGGTGACCACAACACTTTGTGCGGAAGTCTATGAGAATCGTGCTCCTGTGTGTAAATATCTCAATCCGACGAGTGTGTACAACACGAGAGAAACACACACACGGTCCCTATTTCGTAACCCTAACATTTCATTGGTTAAGAAAACAGGATATGGATTTGGAATGTTACAAATATTACATACTTAACGAAGTGTTCAAATTCAGTCAATGCTTAAAGATATAATAAAATCATGTGCAAGAGTTACACATCCACACAGCCAACATCATCTCTGATAAATGTAGAAAGTCAACCCCTCGGAAGTGGAGTGGGCTGTGGTCCATCAGTATCTAGTCCTTTACGTCCTGTCATCCCTGTTTGAAGGGTTACCTTTAATGTCTCACGTTTTCTCTTGCTATAGCGCCGCATTTCAACTTTCGCGACTTTATGCTTCAGCTCGACACATGGACGCAGGGTTTAACACAGCATCGTCTATTGACATATCCTAATGCGATTACAACCGGCTACAGGCTATTCATAGTGAAGTTATGAATTTGTGTATTACTTACACAGCAATGTTTACTTAAAAAGGTGGCCACAGGATAAAAAAAAAACAACGGCTTGAAGGATAAAAGTAACTATGGTCTAAAAATTACCCACTGCACTGTGCACAACCTATACCTTTGAGGCGGGCGAGAAGGGGGAAACAAAAAAAGGGGGGGGGGGGCGATTAGATTCAGAAGGCTTGAATTTTGGGTAAGACTGATGTAAGCATCTTCTCTTCGGTTAGCTTTTCCCATTTCCATATAAGCAATATAATAACCATTTCATCCTTAGCAAACACAAAAACGTGTTTAATCGTACAACAAAAATAATTTCCAAGCACACAGAATTAAAGCGCCAAATTTATTTCAAGGAACATAAAATACATTCGGTAAGAGGAATATAAGCTCCACAGCTCTTCCGCTTAAACTTCTCTCTAACACTAAACCCGGTAACGTTCCATTTGTATTACACTTGCTAACATCTCAGCTTTTATGCTGAGAGAATGATGCATGGGTTCGGATAGAAGACTGTTTACAAACAAAGCAAAAGGTATTTAAATAAATAAGTAAATAGTCTACATTTGCCCAGGCACAAAAATTTTCGTGTGAAATTTTTAATTCCCTGGAAATTGCGGGTAAAAAATAAATTCTCTCCAACTTGCTTCTTGTAGCATACACAGTAGTCTTCTTCAAAAGGCACCAAGTGTTTTTTTTTGTTTGAAAACTGTATTGTAAAAGGTGACCGACATGCGCCTAAAATAATGTATAGGCTGTTCAGGGTAAAGTAAGCACTTTTAAGGTCGTACTTACTTTTTTTCTATCAGTCATTTTTTGTTTAACTGCCTTTTTAAATAAATATTGTCATTTAAGTAATAAACACACTGTGTATTTTTCACCGCACTCTGAAGTTTACATCTACGGTTAAACTAAAATATATTTATTGGATATTATTCCAAATTAAAGGGCATTCAAAAGTGCTCACTTTACTGTGAATAGCCTATAACATGTAAAACCCTGTCCTTCCCCTCGGCAGGTCTCCCCCTCGGCCATAACTTGCATATGAAAAATGCATCAGCATTCTTTAACACCCATCAAAATAGGTTTTTATGCATACAATTACTTTATATTATTTTCTTGTTTTTATCGCTACACATATTGCCATGTAAGATTTTTATCACACATGTCGAATATGATTTCAACTGTTTATGAAAATTGTATTTTTTTTTATTAATTATATTTTTCTTAACAAAGATTTTTAACACTTAGCTGTATGATGACTATATGTTTGTTTAATTTGGAGGCTAGTTCTTTTTTCACTGTGTATTAATTTTTATATGAATAATATATATTTTTGGTGCATTCTCGTTTTCCTAAATGTTTCTATTTATTATTGAATTTTATCTCAGTTCCAATATCACATATTCTTTCGTTTTTCAGCATAGGCCGTTAGAAGTGGTTCATGTGGGTGGTTTAAATTGTTTGATCCCCACTGGCCTTCAGGTTTAAAACCTGACTGTTAATTGGCTCGCGCCTTAGGTCCTTTAAACTAGCGCCAGCCGGCGGAGCATAACATTCTCTTCGCTAACAGCATCCAACTAAGTCAGACGTAGGCCAGAACATCCCGTCATAAGTGGACGGAGAGGTAGGTTTTTGATTAGTTTTATTAGGCTGTTTAGAAGTTTCCCTGAACCGACTTTTAAAAATTTTTGCAACCAGCAATGGAGTTTTGAGTAAATAGTCGCCCATTTGCGAGGTTTAGTGGTCAGGAGATAGTAATCCTGAATGTTCTACACACACGTATGAACGCTGTTTCGCTCGGGTTATCTGACGATGACCGCGGCATTCTCTCGCGAGTGGGAGACCGGCTACGTCCTTGCCGCGATCGCCTCTGATGTCATTCAGGAGGCGGAGTTCAAGGTCGGCGAGTTACGCAACGCTGACGTCGCATTTTCTCTCGCACCGAGTGACGTCACGGACCATCACCGCCACACACGCATGACTAGCGCAGGCGCGCGGCGCGCTATGTTTATTCACGGCCGCCCCTCAGCTACGCGTGGCGCCCAACGTCCCAACTACTCACACACCGCGGCGACAAATCAGACTTCCCGATGGCTATGCGCCGAACTACCGATTCCTATAGGCTATTCACGGTCAAGTGAACACATGCGAAAGACCCCTCATTTGGAAAAATAATGTATAAATATATTTTATTTAGCCTTAGACGTTAACTTTCGAGTACGGTGGAATATACATTTTGTGTTTATTACATACGTTGAAATATTTATTTAACAAAGGTGGTTAAAGGATAAAAAAATGACCGAAAGGAAAAATTACTGGGGCTTCAAAATTTCTCACTTTACCGTGAACGGCCTATATGAGTGTTATCGCAGCAGCATTCGAAAAAAGTTCTACACAAGTGCACACAATGCATACCAAGTGACTTAACAAGCATAACTATCAAGAACAAATCTCGATGTAAACTAAAAAAAAAACGGCGTTGAATAGGATGCAAATTTAAATTTTTTCAAAAAAAAAAAAAAAAAGTAAATTTCTTATACCCTTGATTAAGACAATAATTATAAAACTATTAAAATACTGGATTAGTTCATTGTTAGTTTACTATCGTCCTTTGATTTATACGTTATCACAAATAAGCAAGACTATACACGCCAACTTCCCGTGTACAATACAAATGTAAGTTACATGCCAACTGTTTCCATACAACACTTATAATAAATATTTGAATGCCCCCCCTCATTGTTTTCGTGGAGTACGACCTTATAGGTATAGCCCGGAACGATATGAACATTTGAATAAAATGTCTACAAACAAATGCTTCGTCACGTGCCTGCGTTGCCGTTTCTGAAGCAGAAGGGTGTCTTCCCAGGTATAGGCTGTTCACGATAAAGTGAGCCTTATGAAATATCCTTCAAAAAAGTCACTGCTCCTGCCTGCAGATATTTTAACGGGTGCCCTGAGCGACATGCGCGCAGTGAAGTTGGTAACGACGGTTGGGAAGTAGTTCTATATCTTAACGACGAATAAAAAGTGTTAGGTAACAATTTCTGATCATTTAAATTATTTGTTTCGCTTTCTGTTTTTTAATGCATCGAAGTGTAAAAATGAGCAATTTGTAACATATTTACTTTCCTAATAATTTCACAGTACATCTGACCGACGCATGAATAAAACGATTAGGCCCATGACAATGTTAATCTTACATAAGGCGGAAGAATACACAAAGTGCATACAAGTAGATCTTAAGTAGGGATTTCAAAAGTGCTAATTTTACCGTGAACAGCCTATAGCTCTCTGCACTGCACCCGACTGTAGGCATACTGCAAGCAGAACTAATTAAGTACACACGCTACCAAAATTGTTAGAAAAGTAATGTTTGTGCTGCACGTTAAAGAACCAACATTTTTCTAATATCATAAAATGTTTTGCTATAATTATCTTGCATAATTTTAAAAATATTCTAATATAGGCTATTCACGGTAGTGAGCACGTTTTGAAACATCCTCTCATTCGAAATAGTAAAATATATCTTATTTATTGTGGCCTTAAGACATTAACTTTCCAATCTGGTGGAACTTATACACTGTGTTTATTACTTGCGTGGCAATATATATTTAAATTTAAAAAAAGCCATTTATTTTAACTACCTACTATATTTTGCTAGATTTATTTTTAATTTGCTTTCGGAAACATACGGAATTTTAATATTTCTAAATTTCGATTTTAGAAATTCCTATTTTTACACATTGAAATAAGTGAATTCTAGAAAACATGTTTCACTGTTACAAAACATAAGTGTTTTTCTTCATATGCAACAAATTGCAATTTTCTGACAATTTTGCTATCGTGATCACTACTTTTTAACGGATTCTGCCTTCTATAACCCAGGCGCAGCGAAGTGCTCCATATTGGGAACAACTCTGCTTCTGTAATCTACTATTGCAGTTTCTTCACACTTTCAGAATCAACGTTTGAAAAACCACCCCTTGCATCACGTGATCGGTCGTCTCCTGAATATTTCTTGTATCGGAAGTGTTTTATATTTGTGTTGTTCACAAAGAAATTTTTTTTGGTTACCTTTAACTTTTACTATAAATTTCAATGTTTCATTTATAATCAATATAAATATAAACAGGGAGAATATGTACGTGTTGTTTATACCTAGTAAGAAAAGGTTTTTATGTGAAATATTGTTATACTAATTGCGCACATTATGCGGTGCGCAGTCCCTTTGGTTTAATTTTCTTAAACTGTGTTAAGCTTTATTTGCATGGGGCTGAAGAATATCCTAAAAGCAGACCTTTAGCAGGACTTCAGGAAAGTGTGAAGTGACCGTGAATGACCTAGCCGACATACACCAGCCGGGCGTGAGCTCTACGTACATATTGTCAATTTCATATACGTGGGGTAAAAACTGACATGTGATCAACGTAGCACTATGTAAACAGTAAATGCTCTCGTTTGTAACTTATAGTATCAGCTGATAAATTGCTGCGGGATGCATGTTATGTTGGCCATTTTGATGGCGGCATTCGAATAAAATAGTGTTCTTAACAAAAAGTTATTATTAAAAATTGTAA
>JARBHB010000124.1:0-23235 GCA_029891345.1 Dryococelus australis
AAACAAAGTTTAAATTTTTTACAAGATTCTTTTAATTTGTTTAAAACTTAAACCAACTTGTTTTTTATAACTTAAATAAACTTTTTTAAAATTAAACCTTTTCCCCCTTTTTGTTTAAACCCAAAAAAAACCTCTTTGTTTATTTAAAAAACCAACCGTCCTTTTTTATATTTAAAATTTCCAAGTTCTTGTTTAACCCATAAACCACCACCTTGTTATAACTAAAAACCCCCTTTTTTTATAATCAATCCCCATTTTAACCCTTTAAATCCAATACCCAAATCCTTTTAACCCTTTAAAAAAGTACCTTGTTTTAAAATAATTAAAATTACCCTTTTTTAAACCTATAAACTTACAACCGACTCTTTTTTATAATGTATAAACTAAAACCCCTTTTTAATGCCTAAAACTTACCAATTCCTGTTTATTTAACCAAAAACCGTAACTTTTTAAGCCATAAATCAACCAACTCATTGTTTAAATCCTATAAATTTAAACCTTTTTTTTTTATAACTAAACTAAATCTTTTTAAAAATTTTTTAACCACAAATCTTTTTTTATCTACCAACCCCTTTGTTAAACCAAAACTACAAACCCCCTTTTTATTAAAACCCCACCTTTGTTTTTTAAAAACAACCCTTTGTTTATTTATAACCAAACCACCCGTTTTTTTATTTAAAACCCTTGTTTTAAATAACCACCACCGTCTTTTTTAAAGCTAACCCAATACTCTTTGTTTATAATCATAAACTCACCAAAACCTTGTTTATAATTAAAACTCACCAACGACCGCTTTTTTATAATGCTAAATCTACAAGACCTTTTTTATAATTTAACTACCAAGTCTTTTTTTAAATTAAAAAAAACTTTGTTTAAATGCCTTAAAACAATACTTTTTTTAATCCTATAAACTTACCAACCATTTTTTAATTTAAACTTAACCACCTCTCTTTTATAAGCCTAAAACACAATCTGTTTTATAACCTAACCCGTACCCTTTTTCTTTTCCAAACCCCTTCGTTTTTTAAAACCCCCCCCTTTTTTTGTTTTTCCCAAAACCCCTTTTTTGCCTTTTAAACCCAAAATTTCCCTTTTAAAAATAAATTAAAATTTTTTAAAAAAATAATTATTTTTTAATAAAAAAAATACCCAAATTTAAAAAAAAATTTTAAAAAAAAAAAAAATAAATTTTTAAATTTTAAATAAATACTTTTTAAAAATAAAATTAAATTTTTTTTAAAAAAAAAAAAAAAAATAAAAAAATTATAAATAAAGATTTTTTATATTTAAAAAAAAAATTTTTAAGCAAAAAAAAAAAAAATAATTTAACTTACCACCTACCTTTTTTATAATCCATAAACTTAAACCCCTTTTTTTATTTAAAAAAGACCCTTTGTTTTATGCTATAACTAACAACCACCTGCTTTGTTTATATGAAAACTAAACGACCCTTTTATAATTTAAAATTACCAACCGTACTCTTTTAATTTAAAACCCCAAAATTTTTTTATTACCCCCTTTTTTTATAACCTACCACCCCCTTTTTTATAAAAACTACCAACCCTTTTTTTAAGTATAACTACAAGTACCTTTTTAAATGCTATAAATACAAGTACCTCTTGTTTAACCTATAACTTACCAAAACCCCCTTTGTTATATGTATAAACTACCAAGTACGCTTTGTTATAATCCTTAAATCAACGTACCTCTTTTATAATGCCTATAAACTCACCAACCGTACCTGCTTTGTTATATCTATAAACCTAAAAGTCCCTTTTTTTTATAATCCTAAACACCAAGTACTTTTTTAAACCTAAATCCCTTTTTTTTATAACCTAAAATAAATTTTTTTTTAAACCTAACACCAATCCTTTTATACCCAAAAATACCAACCGTCCTTTTGTTTATAATGCCTATAATCAACCACCTTTTGTTAAATGTTAACTTCCAACCCCCTTTTAAATGCTTAAACCCCAACGTACCTCTTTTTGTTAATAAAGCCTTTTTTAAAGCCTTAAACCAAACCTACCGCCCTTTTTTAAAATGCCTTAAACTAAACCCCCAAAATCTTTGTTATAATGTATAACACCAAGTACTGCTTTTTTAATAAAACTCTACCAACCTACTGCTTTGTTAAAGCCTATAATTTCCAACCTACCTCTTTTTATAATGCTATAAAGTACAAATTTTGTTTTTATAACTAAAAACCTTTTTTAATTAAAATTTAACCCCCTTTTTTTTTAAACTTAACCCCCCTTTTTGTTAAATTAAACGTACCCTTTTTTTATAAACTCACCAACCCCTTTGTTTATATCCATAATCAAAACCTTTTTAACCAAAATTCCAACCTACCTTTTTTATTATAACCTAAAATCCCTTTTTTTTAAATTAAACGTACCCGTTTTGCTTTTAATCAAAACACCCTTGTTTTTAAATTAAACCTACCGCTTTTTTGATCTTACCAACAATCTTTTTTATATTACCACCACCCTTTTTTTTTAAACCAAACCTACCATTTTTTTTTTAAACCTTAAATAACTAAACCTTTTAATCTAAATAAATGTTTCTTTGTTATAACCCTTAAAACCACCTCTTTTTATAATCCATAAACCTACCAACGTACCTCTTGTTTAACAAAATCACCAACCGTATTTTTAAAAAAACCTACCGTATCTTTTAAACCCTATAATCTAAAACCCTTTTTTTGTATAATCTAAAATACCTTTTTAAGTAAAATTTAAAAATTCGTTTTGATAACCCAAACCTATTTTTTCCCTTTTAAACCCCCAAAATCTTTTTTTTATAAAAAACCACCAATCTTTTTAACCATAAACTTACCACCGTACCTTTTGTTTATAATGCCTAAACACCAACCGTACCTGTTTTTAAATGCCTATAAACTACCAAGTACCTTGTTTATATCTAAAATCCCCCCGTACCCTTTTTAAAACCTATAATTCCCCAAGTACTCTTGTTTTAACTATAACTACAAAATTTTTTATAAGTATAATTAAATACCCTTTTTTTTTATAACTTAAACGTAATTCTTTTTATAATGCTATAAAACACCGTACCTCTTGTTTATAATCCTAAAATCCAAGTACCTTTGTTTAAATTTAAACAACCCTCCTTTTTTAATTAAAAATAAACCCTTTTTTTATAATAAAATTTCCAAACATTTTTTTAAACCCTTTAAAACCAACCGACCTTTTTATAAAGGTTAAAATTCAACCGTACTTCTTTTTATAATGTATAATAAAAGTACTCTTTTTTGTTAACTTACAAGTACTGCTTTGTTTATATGCCATAAACTAACCAATACTCTTTTTATAACCATAACTTACACCATTTTTTTATAACCCAAAAAAACCCCTTTTAATGTATTCTTACACCACTCTTTGTTAAACTATAAACTTCCAACCGACCTTTTTTAAATTTAAACTCTACCAACCGTACCTTTTTTTATAATGCCAAACTTACCAAGTACCTTTTTAAATCCTTAAACTTACAACCGTACCTGCTTTTTAAAAGCCTATAACGCCACCACCTTTTTTAAGTTAAACCACCACTCTTTTTTATTAAAAACCACCCTTTTTTATAACAAACCCAAAGCTTTTTGTTTAAACCAAAAGTACCCTTTTTTTTTTTTTTTTTTTTTTTTTTTTTTTTTTTTTTTTTTTTTTTTTTTTTTTTTTTTTTTTTTTTTTTTTTTTTTTTTTTTTTTTTTTTTTTTTTTTTTTTTTTTTTTTTTTTTTTTTTTTTTTTTTTTTTTTTTTTTTTTTTTTTTTTTTTTTTTTTTTTTTTTTTTTTTTTTTTTTTTTTTTTTTTTTTTTTTTTTTTTTTTTTTTTTTTTTTTTTTTTTTTTTTTTTTTTTTTTTTTTTTTTTTTTTTTTTTTTTTTTTTTTTTTTTTTTTTTTTTTTTTTTTTTTTTTTTTTTTTTTTTTTTTTTTTTTTTTTTTTTTTTTTTTTTTTTTTTTTTTTTTTTTTTTTTTTTTTTTTTTTTTTTTTTTTTTTTTTTTTTTTTTTTTTTTTTTTTTTTTTTTTTTTTTTTTTTTTTTTTTTTTTTTTTTTTTTTTTTTTTTTTTTTTTTTTTTTTTTTTTTTTTTTTTTTTTTTTTTTTTTTTTTTTTTTTTTTTTTTTTTTTTTTTTTTTTTTTTTTTTTTTTTTTTTTTTTTTTTTTTTTTTTTTTTTTTTTTTTTTTTTTTTTTTTTTTTTTTTTTTTTTTTTTTTTTTTTTTTTTTTTTTTTTTTTTTTTTTTTTTTTTTTTTTTTTTTTTTTTTTTTTTTTTTTTTTTTTTTTTTTTTTTTTTTTTTTTTTTTTTTTTTTTTTTTTTTTTTTTTTTTTTTTTTTTTTTTTTTTTTTTTTTTTTTTTTTTTTTTTTTTTTTTTTTTTTTTTTTTTTTTTTTTTTTTTTTTTTTTTTTTTTTTTTTTTTTTTTTTTTTTTTTTTTTTTTTTTTTTTTTTTTTTTTTTTTTTTTTTTTTTTTTTTTTTTTTTTTTTTTTTTTTTTTTTTTTTTTTTTTTTTTTTTTTTTTTTTTTTTTTTTTTTTTTTTTTTTTTTTTTTTTTTTTTTTTTTTTTTTTTTTTTTTTTTTTTTTTTTTTTTTTTTTTTTTTTTTTTTTTTTTTTTTTTTTTTTTTTTTTTTTTTTTTTTTTTTTTTTTTTTTTTTTTTTTTTTTTTTTTTTTTTTTTTTTTTTTTTTTTTTTTTTTTTTTTTTTTTTTTTTTTTTTTTTTTTTTTTTTTTTTTTTTTTTTTTTTTTTTTTTTTTTTTTTTTTTTTTTTTTTTTTTTTTTTTTTTTTTTTTTTTTTTTTTTTTTTTTTTTTTTTTTTTTTTTTTTTTTTTTTTTTTTTTTTTTTTTTTTTTTTTTTTTTTTTTTTTTTTTTTTTTTTTTTTTTTTTTTTTTTTTTTTTTTTTTTTTTTTTTTTTTTTTTTTTTTTTTTTTTTTTTTTTTTTTTTTTTTTTTTTTTTTTTTTTTTTTTTTTTTTTTTTTTTTTTTTTTTTTTTTTTTTTTTTTTTTTTTTTTTTTTTTTTTTTTTTTTTTTTTTTTTTTTTTTTTTTTTTTTTTTTTTTTTTTTTTTTTTTTTTTTTTTTTTTTTTTTTTTTTTTTTTTTTTTTTTTTTTTTTTTTTTTTTTTTTTTTTTTTTTTTTTTTTTTTTTTTTTTTTTTTTTTTTTTTTTTTTTTTTTTTTTTTTTTTTTTTTTTTTTTTTTTTTTTTTTTTTTTTTTTTTTTTTTTTTTTTTTTTTTTTTTTTTTTTTTTTTTTTTTTTTTTTTTTTTTTTTTTTTTTTTTTTTTTTTTTTTTTTTTTTTTTTTTTTTTTTTTTTTTTTTTTTTTTTTTTTTTTTTTTTTTTTTTTTTTTTTTTTTTTTTTTTTTTTTTTTTTTTTTTTTTTTTTTTTTTTTTTTTTTTTTTTTTTTTTTTTTTTTTTTTTTTTTTTTTTTTTTTTTTTTTTTTTTTTTTTTTTTTTTTTTTTTTTTTTTTTTTTTTTTTTTTTTTTTTTTTTTTTTTTTTTTTTTTTTTTTTTTTTTTTTTTTTTTTTTTTTTTTTTTTTTTTTTTTTTTTTTTTTTTTTTTTTTTTTTTTTTTTTTTTTTTTTTTTTTTTTTTTTTTTTTTTTTTTTTTTTTTTTTTTTTTTTTTTTTTTTTTTTTTTTTTTTTTTTTTTTTTTTTTTTTTTTTTTTTTTTTTTTTTTTTTTTTTTTTTTTTTTTTTTTTTTTCCACCCCTGGTATGTAAAAACACCCCCCCCCCCTAATTACAACCGTACTGCTTTGTTTATAACCTATAAACTCTAACGACCTCTTTATATGTTAACTTACAACCGTACCCTTTGTTTATATGCCTATAAACTACCAAGTACTTTTGTTTTATGCTATAACTTACAAGTACTCTTGTTTATAATCTATAACTTCAAGACCTTGTTTATAATGTTAAACTTACCAAAGTACATGCTTTGTTATAATCCTAATCCAACCGTACCTCTTGTTTATATCCATAAACTTCCAACCTACTCTTTGTTTTAATTAATACAGTCCTTGTTTATAATGCTATAAACCTACAAGTATTCTTTGTTTATAATGCCTATAAACCTACCAACCGTACCGCTTTTTTAAATGCCTATAAACTACCAACACCTGCTTGTTTATAATCCTATAAACTTACCAACCGTACCTGTTTTGTTATAATCTAAACTTACAACGTCCTCTTTTTATAACTAAAACTCTACACGTAATGCTTTAATAATCTATTAATTACTAAACTGCTTGTTATAAGCCTTAAATTACCACGCCTTGTTATATCTTACTACCAACCGTACCTTGTTTTATCTTAACTACACGTCTTCAACCGACTGCTTTGTTATGCCTTAAACTACCAACCGTACCTGTTGTTATAATGCTAAACTTACCAACCGTACTCTTTGTTATAATGCTATAAACTTACCAACGTACGCTTTGTTTATAAGCCTATAAATTACCAACCGTACCTTTTTATAATGCCTATAACTACAACGTACCTCTGTTTAATCTTAAACAACCAAATACTGCTTTGTTTATATGCTATAAATCTACAACCGACCTCTTTGTTATAATGCCATAAACTTACCAGTACCTCTTGTTTATAATGCCTATAAACTTACCAATACTGTTTATAAACTAAACTGTACAACTACTCTTTGTTAAATGCCTATAACTCTACCACGTACGCTTGTTTATAATGCCTTAAACTACAACCGTCTGCTTGTTATAATGCATAAACTCTACAACCGTACCTCTTTGTTTAATCCTATAACTCTACCACCGTACTCTTTGTTTAAATGCCTATAATCTACCAAGTACTGCTTTGTTATAATGCTATAATTACAACGTACTCTTTGTTTATAATGCTATAAATCTACAACCGACTCTTTTTATAATGCATAAACTCTACCAACGTACCTCTTTGTTTATAATGCCTAAAACCTACACGTACCTCTTGTTAAATGCCTAATACAACCAACCGTTTTTTTTATAATCAAACTACCACGTACTGCTTATTACCAAAACTTACTACTTTTTAAACTTAATGTACTACTGTTTATACTTAAACTCAACGTCTGCTTTGTTTATAATGCCATAAACTGTTCAACCGTACCTCTTTTTATAATGCTATAAACTTAACCACCGTACCTGCTTTGTTTATAATGCCTATAAACTCACCAACCGTACCTGCTTTGTTATAATGCCTATAAACTCTACCAACCGTACCTGCTTTGTTTATAATGCCTATAAACTTACAACGTACCTGCTTTGTTTATAATGCCTATAACTCTACCAACCGTACCTGCTTTGTTTATAATGCCTATAAACTTACCAACCGTACTGCTTTGTTTATAATGCCTATAAATCACCAACGTTTTGTTTATAATGCCTATAAACTCTACCAACCTCTGTTTGTTATAATGCTATAAACTTACAACGTACCTCTTTGTTATAATGCCTTACTTACAACCTAATCTTGTTATAATCCTTAAACTTACAACGTACCTCTTTTTATAATGCTATAAACTTACCAACCTACCCTTTGTTTAATGCTATAAACTTACCAACTACTCTTGTTTATATGCCTATAAACTGTACCAACGTACCTGCTTTGTTTATAATGCCTATAAACTCTACCAACCGTACCTCTTTGTTTTAATGCCTATAAACTCTACCAACGTACCTGCTTTGTTTATAATGCCTATAAACTTACCAACGTACCTGCTTTGTTTATAATGCCTATAAACTGTACCAACCGTACCTGCTTTGTTTATAATGCCTATAAACTCTACCAACCGTACCTGCTTTGTTTATAATGCCTATAAACTCTACCAACCGTACCTGCTTTGTTTATAATGCCTATAAACTGTACCAAGTACTGCTTTGTTTATAATGCCTATAAACTCTACAACCGTACTGCTTTGTTTATAATGCCTATAAACTTACCAACCGTACCTCTTTGTTTATAATGCCTATAAACTTACCAACCGTACCTGCTTTGTTTATAATGCCTATAAACTCTACCAACCGTACCTCTTTGTTTATAATGCCTATAAACTTACCAACCGTACCTGCTTTGTTTATAATGCCTATAAACCTACTCTTCGTACTATTGTTTATAATGCCTATAAACTGTACCTACCGTACTATGTCTATTTTAATCCTATAAACTTTACAACGTACCTGCTTTGTTTATAATGCCTTTAAATGCCTATACAACGTAACACTCTTTGTTTATAATGCCTATAAACTTACCAACCGTACCTGCTTTGTTTATAATGCCTAAAACTCTACCAACCGTACCTGCTTTGTTTACTAATGACCTATAAACTGTACCAAGTATCTCTTTGATTATAAGCCTATAAACTTACCAATCGATACCTCTTGTTACAATGCCTATAACTTTTAAACCGTACCTACTTGTTAAATGCCTTATATAATCTACCAACCGTAACCTCTTTGTTTATAATGCCTATAAACTACACCAGTACCTGCTTTGTTTATAATGCCTATAAACTTACCAACCGTACCTGCTTTGTTTATAATGCCTATAAACTTACCAACGTACCTGCTTTGTTTATAATGCCTATATACTTACCAAGTACTGCTTGTAAATGCCTATAAACTCTACCAACCGTACCTGCTTTGTTTATAATGCCTATAAACTCTACCAACCGTACCTGCTTTGTTTATAATGCCTATAAACTTACCAACCGTACCTCTTTGTTTATAATGCCTATAAAACTTACCAACGTACTGCTTTGTTTATAATGCCTATAAACTTACCAACCGTCTGCTTTGTTTATAATGCCTATAAACTCTACCAACCGTACCTGCTTTGTTTATAATGCCTATAAACTCTACCAACCGTACCTGCTTTGTTTATAATGCCTATAAACTCTACCAACGTACCTTCTTTGTTTATAATGCCTATAAACTTACCAACCGTACCTGCTTTGTTTATAATGCTATAAACTGTACCAACCGTACCTGCTTTGTTTATAATGCCTATAAACTTACCAACCGTACCTGCTTTGTTTATAATGCCTATAAACTTACAACTACTCTTTGTTTATAATCCTATAACTTACAACGTACCTTTGTTTATATGCCTATAAACTACCACCTACCTCTTTGTTATAATGCCTATAAACTACCAACCGTACTCTTTTTTTTAATCTAATATAAACTTACAACGTACTCTTTGTTTATCTATAAACTTCCAACGTACCTCTTTTTTATAATGCCATAACTTACAACTACCTCTTGTTTATAATGCCTATAAACTTACAACCGTCCTCTTTGTTTATAATGCCTATAACTTACCAACCTACTGCTTTGTTTATATGCTAAAACTTACCAAAGTACTGCTTTGTTTAAGCCTAAAACTTACCAACGTACTCTTGTTTATAATGCCTATAAACTTACAACACCTCTTGTTTATATGCCATAACTTACAAGTACCTCTTGTTTAAGCTATAAACTTACAAGACTTTGTTTATAATGCTTAACTTCCTTACTCTTTTTTTAATGCTTTAAACTTACCAACCGTACCTTCTTTGTTTATATGCTATAAACTTACCAACGTACCTGCTTGTTTATAATGCCATAAACTGTACAACCGTACCTCTTTGTTTAATGCTTAAACTCTTCACCGTACTCTTTGTTTATAATGTTAACTTACACGTACCTGCTTGTTTATAATCTTAACTTACAACCGTACTCTTGTTTATTGCCTAAACTTACAACTACTCTTTGTTATAATGCCTTAAACTTACCAACGTACCTCTTTGTTTATAATGCCTATAAACCTACAACCGTACTCTTTTTTATAATGCTATAACTTACCAACCGTACTCTTTGTTTTAATGCCTAAACTTACCAACCGTACCTCTTTTAACTATAAATCTCCACGTCCTGCTTTGTTTTATCCATAACACCAACGACTCTTGTTATATGTAAAACTTACAACTACCTGCTTTTTAAACATAAACTTCAAACCGCTTGTATAGCCTAACTAACGTATCTTTTTTTAATCTAACTCCAATATTTTAATGCCTATAACTTAACTCTTTTAAATCTTAATACAACTACTCTTTTAACATAACTACCAACTTGTTTAACTAACTACACCGTACCTCTTGTTTATGCCTATAACTCTACAAGTACTCTTGTTATAACCTTAACTACCAACGTACTCTTGTTTATCTATAAACTACAAGTACTCTTTGTTATAATGCCTATAAACTTACAAGTACCTGCTTGTTAATGCTTAACTACAACGTATCTTTAATCTTAACTTCCACCGTACTCTTTGATAGCATAACTACCACCGACCTGCTTTGTTTATATGTTAAACTTACAACGTACTCTTTGTTAAATCTATAACTCCAACACTCTTTGTTAAAAATTTTTAAACTATACACAGACCTTTGTTTAAATCCTATAAACCACAACGTACTCTTTGTTTATAATCCTTAAACTACAACGTCCTTTTTAATCATAATCCACGTACTTTGTTTATATGCTAAAACCTCAACCTACCTCTTTTAATCCATTCTTTTTAAACTTACAACCGTACCTCTTTTTTATATGCTAAACTAACGTACCTTTTTCTCTACCAACCGTACCTGCTTTGTTTATAATGCCTATAAACTGTACCAACCGTACCTGCTTTGTTTATAATGCCTATAAACTCTACCAACCGTACCTGCTTTGTTTATAATGCCTATAAACTTACCAACCGTACCTGCTTTGTTTATAATGCCTATAAACTCTACCAACCGTACCTGCTTTGTTTATAATGCCTATAAACTGTACCAACCGTACCTGGCTTTGTTTATAATGCCTATAAACTTACCAACGTACCTGTTTGTTATAATGCTATAAACTTACAACCGTACCTGCTTTTTATAATGCTATAAACTGTACCAACCGTACCTGCTTTGTTTATAATGCCTATAAACTCTACCAACCGTACCTGCTTTGTTTATAATGCCTATAAACTGTACCAACCGTACCTGCTTTGTTTATAATGCCTATAAACTCTACCAACGTACTGCTTTGTTTATAATGCTATAAACTTACCAACCGTACCTGCTTTGTTTATAATGCTATAAACTTACCAACCGTACCTGCTTTGTTTATAATGCCTATAAACTCTACCAACCGTACCTGCTTTGTTTATAATGCCTATAAACTTACCAACCGTACTGCTTTGTTTATAATGCCTATAAACTCTACCAACCGTACCTGCTTTGTTTATAATGCCTATAAACTCTACCAACCGTACCTGCTTTGTTTATAATGCCTATAAACTCTACCAACCGTACCTGCTTTGTTTATAATGCCTATAAACTGTACCAACCGTACCTGCTTTGTTTATAATGCCTATAAACTTACCAACCGTACCTGCTTTGTTTATAATGCCTATAAACTCTACCAACCGTACCTGCTTTGTTTATAATGCCTATAAACTGTACCAACCGTACCTGCTTTGTTTATAATGCCTATAAACTTACCAACCGTACTGCTTTGTTTATAATGCCTATAAACTCTACCAACCGTACCTGCTTTGTTTATAATGCCTATAAACTCTACCAACCGTACCTGCTTTGTTTATAATGCCTATAAACTGTACCAACCGTACCTCTTTGTTTATAATGCCTATAAACTGTACCAACCGTACCTGCTTTGTTTATAATGCCTATAAACTCTACCAACCGTACCTCTTTGTTTATAATGCCTATAAACTTACAACGTACCTGCTTTGTTTATAATGCCTATAAACTCTACCAACCGTACCTCTTTGTTTATAATGCCTATAAACTTACCAACCGTACCTGCTTTGTTTATAATGCCTATAAACTGTACCAACCGTACCTGCTTTTGTTTATATATGCCTAAAACTGTACCAAAGTACCTGCTTTGTTTATAATGCCTATAAACTGTACCAACCGTACCTGCTTTGTTTATAATGCCTATAAACTCTACCAACCGTACCTGCTTTGTTTATAATGCCTATAAACTTACCAACCGTACCTTCTTTGTTTATAATGCTATAAACTGTACCAACCGTACCTGCTTTGTTTATAATGCCTATAATACCAACCGTACCTGCTTTGTTTATAATGCCTATAAACTTACCAACCGTACCTGCTTTGTTATAATGCTATAAACTCTACCAACCGTACCTGTTTGTTTATAATGCCTATAAACTTACCAACCGTACCTGCTTTGTTTATATGCCTATAAACTCTACCAACCGTACCTGCTTTGTTTATAATGCCTATAAACTTACAACCGTACCTGCTTTGTTTATAATGCTATAAACTTACCAAACCGTACCTGCTTTGTTTATATGCTATAAACTCTACAACGTACCTGCTTTGTTTATAATGCTATAAACTTACCAACCGTACCTTGCTTTGTTTATAATGCCTATAAACTTACCAACCGTACCTGCTTTGTTTATAATGCCTATAAACTTACCAACCGTACCTGCTTTGTTTATAATGCCTATAAACTTACCAACCGTACCTGCTTTGTTTATAATGCCTATAAACTTACCAACCGTACTGCTTTGTTTATAATGCCTATAAACTCTACCAACCGTACTGCTTTGTTTATAATGCCTATAAACTTACCAACCGTACCTCTTTGTTTATAATGCTATAAACTGTACCAACCGTACCTGCTTTGTTTATAATGCCTATAAACTGTACAACCGTACCTGCTTTGTTTATAATGCCGTACCAACCGTACTGCTTTGTTTATAATGCCTATAAAACTCTACCAACCGTACCTGCTTTGTTTATAATGCCTATAAACTCTACCAACCGTACCTGCTTTGTTTATAATGCCTATAAACTGTACCAACCGTACTGCTTTTTATATAATGCCTAATAAACTCTACCAACCGTACCTTCTTTGTTTATAATGCCTATAAACTTACCAACCGTACCTCTTTGTTTATAATGCCTATAAACTGTACCAACGTACCTGCTTTGTTTATAATGCCTATAAACTCTACCAACCGTACCTCTTTGTTTTATAATGCCTATAAACTCTACCAACCGTACCTGCTTTGTTTATAATGCCTATAAACTGTACCAACCGTACTGCTTTGTTTATAATGCCTATAAACTTACCAACCGTACCTGCTTGTTTATAATGCCTATAAACTCTACCAACCGTACCTCTTTGTTATAATGCCTATAAACTGTACCAACCGTACCTGCTTTGTTTATAATGCCTATAAACTTACCAACCGTACCTGCTTTGTTTATAATGCCTATAAACTTACCAACCGTACCTGCTTTGTTTATAATGCCTATAAACTCTACAACGTACCTGCTTTGTTTATAATGCCTATAAACTTAACCAAAAAAAAGGGCCAGGTATACGGTTTTTGTTGGTAGGGGAAGGGTGGAAAGGGTATAATAGGGGGCTTATTTATAAAAAAAAAAAAAAAAGAAACAAAAAAAATTTTACCCTTTTTGGTTTTAGGGGGTTTAATTGTTAAGGACCATTCTTTTAAAAAACAAAAAAACAAGACCAAAAAAAAAAGGGCAAGGTTTTCACCTTTTTGTAGAGGTTTTAATAGGCATTATAAAAAAAACAAAAAGGGAAACGGGGGTTTTTTTTTTTTTACGGGGTAGGTAGAAGGTTTATTAAAGGGGGCATTATAAAACACAAAAAAAAAGCAAGGTTTTTACAGGTTGGTTAGGGGGGTTTATTAATGGGCAATTATACAACCCACACCCCCCACCAACACCGGGGGCCAAGGTTTTTTTTTTTTTTGTTTTACCGGTTTGGTAAAGAAGGTTTTAAATTTTTAGGGGGCATTATTAAATTAAAAAAAAAAAAACCATATATATAAAGCAGGGTTTTAACGGGGGTTGGGTTCCGAGGGTTTATTTAGGGGCAAATCATATACCAATATCGCAAAAAAAAGCCCAAGGTTTAAGGTTGCGTTTGGTTTTAAAAAAGTTTAAAAGGGCCCCATTATAAAAAAAAAACCAAAAAAAACAACAAAGCCCAAGGGGTTTTATTTTATGTTAGAGTAACAGGTGGTATTATAGGGTGGGGCACCATGTAATAACAACAAAAAAGGCAGGGAAAAAAAGGTTGACGGGTTGGGTTTTAAGGGGGAGGTTTTATTAGGTGGGGGGGGCATTTTTATTAAAAAAAACCAAAAGCCAGGGGTTACGGGGTTTGGTTTTAACAAATTTAAATTTAGGGCCCATATATAAAACCAAAAGAAAAAAGGCATGTAAAAACATTATGGTCCAGTTATTATAATTTTCATTCTAAAAACAAACACCAAAAAACAAAAGGGGGGCCAGGTTTTTTAAACGGTTGGTTTTTTAGAGAAGGGTTTTTAATATAGGGGGGGGGGCCATTATAAAAAAAAAACAAAAAAGGAAAGGAACGGTTTGGGTTAGAGTTTAATTTTAGGGCCATTTATAAAACCCAAAGACAGGTAAGGATAGGTTAAACAGTTTATAAGGCATTATATGTTAAAAATTAAAACAAGCCATTTTGTTACATTTTTGGTTTTTTTTTTTACAGGGGTTTTTATATTCAATTTATAAAAAAACCAAAAAAAGGCCCAAGGTTTACGGGGGGGGTTTGGTAGAGAGTTTTTAATAGGGCAATTATAAAAAAAAAAACAAAAAAACAAAAAAAAGGGGGTGGGCAAAGGGGTACGGTTTGGGTATAGTTTTATTTAGGGGGCATTTATAAAAACAGAAAAAGCAGGTAATGTTTTGGGGTAGGAGGTTTAATTAATGCAAATTTTATTAAAATCAAAGAAGGAATGGTTTTTAAGGGGTTTTGGGGTAGGGGGAGATTAAATAGGGGCAATTAAAGAACAAAACAAAAAAAGGAAGGGTTTTTTTTTAACGGTTTGGATACAGGGGTTTAAATTAGGCATTATAAAACAAAAAAAAAAAGGGGCAATGTTTTTACAAATTTTTTTTGGTTATAAACAGTTTTTACATAAGGGCTTTATAACAAAAACCAAAAAGGAAGGGGGTACGGGTTTTTGCTGATAACAGTTATTTCAATTTCATTTATTGTAAAAAAAACAAAAGAGAAGTACGGTGTGGTTTGCGGTTTAGAGTTTTTATTACTCCATTATAAAAAAAAACAAATAAAAAGGGCAGATTTCGGGTTGTTAAGGTTTTATAAGTGGGGGCATTATAAAAACTAACACAAAAAAAAGCATGTAAACCATTTTGGTAAGGTTTTTTATAGGACCTTTATAAAAAAAACCACAAAAAGAAAGGGTTTACGGGGTTTTTTGGTTAGAGTTTTATAAGGGGGGGGGGGAATTATAAACCCCAAAAAAGCAGGTATTGGGTTTGGGGAAAGGAGTTAATTTAGGGGGGGAGGGGGGCATTTAATTTAGAAAAGACATAAAGGGCCCACGCAGGTATAATTTAAGGGTTTGGTTTTACAGTTTTTTATAGGCCCATTATAAAACAAAAAAGGGCAGGTTTTTTAACGGTTGGTTACAGCGTTAAAAAGGGGGGCAATTTATGTTTAAACAACAAAAAAAAAAAAAAGGGCCAAGGTAACGGTTTTGGTACAGGTTTATAGGGGCATTATTAAAACCAAAACAGGCAGGTTTTACTGTAGGAGAAAAGGGGACGGGTTTATTACGGAGGCATTATAACAATACTCAAAGGGAGGGATAACGGTTTTTGTGGGAAAAAACCAGTTTATAGGGGCCATTTATTAAAACAAAAGGCAAGGTTTACGGGTTGGTTACCAGTTTTATTTAAAGGCCATATATAAAAAACAAAAAAGGCAGATGGTTTTTTTAAACGGGATTTTTGGTTTTTCACAGGTTTAAAAAAAAAGGGCCAATTAAAAAAAAAACAAAAACAAAAACAGGGGGCCAAGGTTTACGGTTGGTACCAGTTTTTTTATAGTGGGGGCATTATAAAAAAAAATTTAAATTTTTTGCCAGTTTTTTTTACTGTTGGGGGGTAGGGAGGGTTATATGGGGGGCATTATAAAAAAAAACCAAAAAAGGGGCAAAGGGGAACGGGGTTGCGATAAAGAAGTGTTAAATAGGCATAATAACACCAAAAAAAAGCAGGGGGTTTTAACTGTTGGTAGATTTTTTATAGGCTAAATTATGAAAAAAAAACCCAAAAAAAACAACGCAAGGCGGTTTTAGGGGGTTGACCTTGTTTTATAGGGGGCGGGGCAACTTACTCAACAATTAAAAAAAAAAGCAAGGGTTATTACGGTTGGGTTTTAAGGGGGGAGTTATAATAAATGGGCATATATAAAAACAACCACAGGGGCACGGTTACGGTTTGGTATTTACAGGGTTTAAAATTTAAGGGCATTATTTTTGGGAAAACACAAAACAAAAAAAAAACCAAAAGGCAGGGTTTCCGGGGAAGGGTTTAGGAGGGTTTATAAACGGCATTAAAAAACAACACTCCAAAAAAGGCCAGGGTACGGATGGTAGGGGGTGAGGTTTTTTTAGGCCATTATAAAACAAAAGAATAGGGTTAAAACATTTTTTGTTGAAAGGAAAAAGTTTTCCATAGGCATTAATAAAAAAACAAAAAACAGGTTCGGGGGTTTGGTTTTTTTTGTACAGTTTTAAAAAAAAGGGGCATTATAAACGCCCCCCCCCCCCCACAAAAGGGCGGGGTACGGAGGTGTTTTGGTTTTTTTTTTACAAGGGGGGGGGTTTATAAAAATCATTTATAAACAAAAGAAGCAGGGTTTACGGGATTGGTAGAGTTTATTAGGCATTATTCAAACCAAAGCCAGGATTAACGGGGTTGGTTTAAACAGTTTATAGGGGCCAAAAAAATTGAAAAAAAAACCAACAAAAAAAAGCAGAGTTAACGGTTATTGGGTAAGAGGGGTTTCATTAGGGCAATTATAAAAAAACAAAAAAAAAAAGGGGGGGAAGGTTTACGGGGGTTGGTAACGAGTATTATAGGGGCAATATATAAAAAACCAAAAAAAAGGCAATTTTTTCTGGGTTGGTTTCCAGGTTTAATTTAGGGCATTCTGAAAACAAACAAACAAAAAGAGGCCAGGGAGTACGGTTTTTGGGTTAGAGGTTTATTTTTTTAGGCAAATTATAAAAAAAACAAAAGGGCAGGTTTTAAACGGGGATTTGATTCAGTTGGGTTTTATTTAGGGGCCATTATAATAAATAAAAAAAACAAAACCCAAAAAAAAAAAAGGCAGGGGTACGTTGGTAGGGGGAGGGGGATTTAGTAGGAGCATTATTAAAAAAAAAAACCAAAAAGGGCCTTTGTTTATTTTTACGGTTGGTAGGGAAGAGTTTCTCTATATATAAAAGGGGCCCATTTATTTAAACCAAAAAAGCACAGGTTTTACGGGTTTGGTTTACAGTTATTTTCATCGGGGGGGCATTTATATTTAAAAGAACAAAAAAACGGCCCAAACGTAACGGTTGTTGGGTTTACAGGTTTTTATGTTTAGGGGGGCGCTCCAAATTTATTAAAAAAAACAAAAGGGCAAGGTTTTAACGGGTTTTGGGTAACAGTTTTTAATAAGGGGCTTATAAACCCCCAAAAAAGGCATGGTAACAAAGATTTTGGTTTTTACAGGGGGTTTATAGGGGCCGAAATTTATAAAACAAAGAAAAAGGTATTTTTCGGTTTTTGGTTGGAAATTTTTAATTAGGGCATTATTAAAATAAGCAGGGTTAACGGGCTTTGGTTAAGGAGGTTTATAGGGGGTGTGTTGTGCCCATTATAAAAAAACAAAAAAAAAAGCAAGGGTTTTTTTAAACGGTTTTGGCTAGGAAGGGGTTTTATAGGGGGGGGCAATTTTGATAAAAAACCAAAGCCAGGAACGGTTGGGTATACCAGGGGGGTTTATATACGGGGGGGCATCTAAAAAAAAAACAAAAAACCCAAAAAAAGGCAGGTACGGGATGGGTTACAGTTTTTCAAACGGCAAAAATTATATAAAAAAACAAAAAACGCCAGGTTACGGGGGTTGGTACAGGGATTATAACAGGGGCCACAATTATAAAAAAATATAATTTGCAGGGTTTTTTTTTACTGGGTTTGTAAGAAGGGTTTTATTCATAGGCAATTATTAAAAAAAAAACAAAAAACAAAAAACCCAAGGCAGGGTTACCGGATTGGTTTTTTAGAAGGGAGGGGTTTAATTTAAAGGGCATTTTATTAAAAACAAGAGGCAAGGGTTACGGTTTGGGTTAGATTTTTATAGGCAAATTATAAAAAAACAAATGCAGGGGGTTTTTTTTTTTTATTTTTTTACGGTTTGGTTTTTACTTGTTTATTTTAAAGGGCATTATAAAAAAAAACAAAAATGGGGAGCGGGGGGCAAGGTTTTAACGGGGGGTTTTGGTTTTTTTAAGAAAATGAGGTTTTTTTTTTATAAGGGCCCATTTATAAAAAAAAAAAACAAAAAAAGAAATTTTTACGGGTTTTTGGATTAGGGAATAATTATTATTCATTATTTCAACAAAAAGGAAAATGGTTTACGGTGGTAGGATTTTTTTATAATTCATTTTATAAAAAAAAAAAACCAAAAAAGGGCCAGGTTTTAACCGTTGGGTAAGGGAGTTTATAGGGGGGGGCAAATATAAAAAAAAACAAAAAAAATAAGGTACGGTTGGTTTTTAGAGGAGGGTTTATTAATAAAGGGGGGCATTATAAAAAAAAAAAACCAAAAAAAGGCAGGGTTTAAAACGGGTTTTTTGGTGGGGGCGATTTTTAATTTTTAGGACATTAATAAAAAAAAACAAAAGGGGGGGAGGTTTTTAAACCGGTTTGGTAGGATAAGGGGTTGTTATAAAAAAAACAACCAATTATATTAAAAAAACAAAAAGGGCAAGGTAAACGGGGGTGTTGGGTAAGAGAGTTTAAAGGCATATTTTAAAACAAAGGCAAATTTACGGGTTTGGTTTAACCAGTTTTAATAGGCATTTATTAATAAAACCAAAAGGGGCAGGTTTTACCGGTTTTGGTAGATGTTTATCAGGGCATTATAAAAAAAAACAAAAAAGCAAAAGGTTTAACGAGTTTTGGGTTTAAAACAGTTTAAATATGGCCCCATTTATAAAAAAACAAAAGGGAAAGGTTATGGGGGTTTGTTTTTTTTTATTTTTACAAAGGGTTTATAGGGCCATTTAATTAAAAACCAAAAGCAGGTTACGGACTATTGGGGGTGTTAACCCCCCAGTATTCTAGGGGCCCATTTTTATTGAACACAAAGGGGCCACACGTGTTTTTTTTTTTACTCGGGTTGGATTAAGAGTTTAATATAGGGGCCATTAAGATTAATAAAAAAAAAAAAAAAAAAAACAAAAAAAAAAAAAGCCCAGGTACGGGGGGTTGGTTAGGGGAGGGTTTTTAATAGGGGTCATTATAAACAAAAAGGGGGAAAAAAGGTTAACCTTTTGTCTTAGGGAAGTTTTCATAGGGGCCCCATTTATTAAAAAAACCAAAAAAAACAGGTTTACGGGGGGTTGGTTTACAGTTTAAAGGGCATTATAAAACAACAAAAAACAGGCGGGGTTTTTACGGTTGGTACCAAGGTTTATGTTAAAAAGGGCATTATTAAACCAAAAAGGGGGCAGGTTTAGGTTCTGGTAGGGGAGTTTATTAGGGGGGGGGGGGGGGCATTATAACAAAAACCAAAAAAAGCCCAGGTAACGGTTTGGGTTTTACCAGGGTTTATTAAGGCAATTTTTTTGACCAAAAAGCCCAGGGTTTTACGGGTTTTTGGTTTAGGCGTTTTAAATAGGCATTATTAAAAACAAAAAAGGGGGATAAAGGTACGGGGGGTTGGTTGTTAAGGAGTTTTTTAATAGGGGGGCATTTATTAAAACCAAAAAAGATTTTTTCGGTTGGTACCAGTTTATTAGGGGCACATTATTAAAAAAAACCCCCCCAAAACAAAGGCAGGTTTTACGGTTTTTGTAGGAGGGTTTTATTAGGGCCATTTATTTTAAAAAAAAAAAAAAAAAAAAACAACCCAGAAAGAGGGGGTACTGGGCTTGGTGTTTAGAGGGGTTTTTTATTAGGGGCATTTATAAAAAACAAAAGCAGGGTTTTACCGGTTTGGGTTTAGAGTTTATATCAGGGGGCATTATAAAAGACAAAAAAAGCATTTACATTTGGCTATACCCAAAGGTTTATAAGGGCATTATAATAACATAAAAAGGGGGAAGGAACGGGTTGGTTTAGGGGAGGTTGTTTTATTTAGGGGGGGGCCCCAATTTATAAACAAAAACACAAAAAAAGCAGGTTTACAATTTTGGGTTAAGGAGGGTATTATAAAAGGGCAATTATTAAAAAAAACAAAAAAACAGCAGGTTTAACGGGGTTTTGGGTTTTTTTTACAGGGGTTTATAGCCTATTTTATAAAAACAAAAAGGGAAAGGTTAAAACCAGTTTGGTATTTACAGGTTTTTATTTAGGCAATTTCGAAAACAAAAAAAAAAGCAGGTATGGTATTTTGGTAGAGGGGTTTATAGGGGGGCCTTATAAAACAAAAAAGCAGGGTTACGGTTTGGGGGTTACGGGGAAGGGTTGATAAGGGGCCAAAAATTATAAAAAAAACAAAAAGCAGGTACGGTTTTGGTTTATTAGTTTTTTATTACCATTATAAAATATAATCCCCAAATCGATACCACCAAAAAAAAAGGCAGGTTTAACGGGTTTTTGGTAAGGAGGTTTACTAAGGGGGGCAAATTATATTAACAAATGGGCAGGGGTTCACCGGTTTTGGTTAGGGGGGGGAAGTTATTATAGGAAATTATAAAAAAAACCAAAAAAACTCAGGTACGGGTTGGTTTTTTTTTAACCAAGTTTATAGGGCTAATTTTGGAAAAAAAAAACAAAAAAAAAAGCCCACCATTAACGGGTTGGGATAGAGGGGGGAGGTGTAGTTATACGGGGCATTTCTCCACACACCCCAAAGCATGTTACAAATTTGGTAAGGGGTATCTAGGCATTTATTAAAAAAAACAAAAAACAAGAAGGGGCAATGTTTAAAATTTGGGGTACCAAGTTTAATAAAGGGCCATTTATAAAACAAACAAAAACAGCAGGGTTTTTAACGGTTTTGGTTAGGGGAGGGGTTTTTATAGGGCCATTTATAAAAAAAACAAAGGGGCAAGGGGTTACCGGGTTGTTTAGGGAAGGTTTTAAATAGGGCATTTTAATAAAAAAATAAACAAAGGGCACTTAAACGGCGTTGGGGTTAAGGGAAGTTTAAATAAGGGATTTATAAAAAAACACAAAAAAAAAGAAAAGGTACCTATAGAAATGGGGGTTTATTTAGAAACATTATAAAAACACATATTTGCCCCCGGGGGTTTCCTTTTGGTTTCAGGGGGAGGGGTTTTATAGGGTGGCAATTAATAAAAAACAAAATAAATAAAAGGGAAGGTTTACGGGGGTTGGTTAGGGGAGTTTTTTATCAAGCCTTATCCAAACTTAAGGGGGCACGGTTACGGTTGTTTTGGTTTTATTAGGGGGTTTAATTTCAATATAGGCTTTCTTTACAAAATAAAAGGCAGGTTACGGTTGGTTAGGGAAAGGGGTTTTTAATAGAGGCAATTAATTTTTTAAACAAAAGGCAAGGTTTTTTTTACCCCGGTATTGGGTTAGGGAGGTTTATTAGGGGCCAAAACAAATCTTTATTACAATTTGCAGGTAACGGTTTTGGGTTTTTTTTAAGAGTTTATAGAGGGCAATTATAAAAAAAAAAGCAAGGGTTTTTTTTTTAACGGTTTGGGTAGAGTTTTTAATTAGGCGGGCAATTTAACACAAACAAAAAGGGCCATGTACGGTTGGGTAGAGTTTCATTTTAAAGGGGGCATTTATAAAAACAAAAAAGCAAGGTTTACCGGGTTGGGTAGGGGGAGGGGGTTTAATTAAGGCCAAAATTAATTTACAAAAACAAAAGGGCCGGGTTTTTCAACGGGTTGGGGGTTAAGAGTTTAATGTAGGGGCATTATAAAAAAACCAAAAGGAAGAAAGGTACGGTTGGTAGAGTTTATAGGCATTATAAACAAAGCAGGTACGGTTGGTAGAGTTTATAGGCATTATAAACAAAGCATACGGTTGGAAGTTTATAGGCATTATAAACAAAGCAGGTACGTTGTGTACAGTTTTAATAGGCAATTATAAACAAAGCAGGTACGGTTGGTAGAGTTTTAGGCATTAAAAACAAAGCAGGTACGGTTGGTAGAAGTTTATAGGCATTATAAACAAAGCAGTACAGGTTGGTAAGTTTATAGGCATTAAAAAACAAAGCAAAAGGTAACGGTTGGTAAGTTTATTAGGCATTATAAACAAAGAAGGTACGGTTGGTAAAGTTTAATAGGCATTTTAAACAAAGAGGTTACGGTTTTGGTAAGTTTATAGGCAATTAAACAAAGAAAGGTACGGTGTAGAGTTTATAGGCCAAAAAATAAACAAAAGAGGGGACGGGTTGGTAAGTTTTAACATTTAAAAAACAAAAGGGTTTTCTTGGTAAGTTTATAGGCCTTTAAACAAAGAAGGTCGTTTTGGTAAGTTTTTTACTTATAAAAAAAAAAAAAAGGTCGGTTTGGTTTAAAATTTATAGGGAATTTTAAACAAAAAAAAACGGTTTTTGGTAAGGTTTTTAGGGGTTTTTAAAACAAAAAAAGGAGGTTGGTAGGGGTTTAAAGGCATTATAAACCCCAAAACAGGTCCCGGTTTGGTTTAAATTTTAGGATTATAAACAAAGAAGGTACTTGGGGTTGATTTTTTTTAAGGCATTATAAAACAAAAAACAGGTACGGTTGGTTAGTTTAAGGCATATTAAAAAAAAAAAGAGGGGACTTTGGTTTAAGTTTATACATTAAAAAAAGCAGGTTTTTGGGGTTTAAGTTTTTTTAACATTTTTAAACCCAAAAAAAGGTACGGTTGGTAAGTTTTATTGGCATTATAACAAAGAGAAGGTTTGGTTAGAGTTTATAGGCATTATAAAAAAAAAAAGAAGGTCTTTTTAAAAGTTTTAAAGGCAAAAAACAAAGCAGGTCGGTGGTAGAGTTTATAGGCATTTTAAACAAAGCAGGGAAAGGTTTGTTTTAAATTTAAAGCATTAAAAACAAAAAGCAGGTACGGTTGGTTTTTAAAATTTTTAAGGGGGATTATAAACAAAAAAAAAAAAGGTACGGTTTGGGAAAAATGTTTATAAAAAAA
>JARBHB010000125.1:5000-23185 GCA_029891345.1 Dryococelus australis
TGCTAGAGACAAATAAACATGGACCTACAAAGAATGGTAAAACCTTGCACCACTCAATGTTTCTAAACATTCTTGATGACAAGGGGATGCTAAATACATATACAACACTCACGTATCATCTCTTTCAAAATATATCTGCCTATAAACATTTATTTATTCATTAAATAAATGTGATGTCCCTAAAAATGTGTGCAATTTTAATGCTAGAGACAAATTAACATGGACATACAAAGCTTGGTAAAACCTTGCACCACTCAATGTTTCTAAACATTTTTGATGACAAGGGGATGCTAAGTACATATACAACTCTCTGGTATCATATCTTTCAAAATATATCTGCCTATAAACATTTATTTATTCATTAAAAAAAAGTGTGTAATTTTTATGCTAGAGACAAATAAACATGGACCTACAAAGAATGGTAAAACCTTGCACCACTCAATGTTTATAAACATTCTTGATGACAAGGGGATGCTAAGTACATATACAACAATCAGGTATCATCTCTTTCAAAATATATCTGAATATAAACATTTATTTATTCATTAAATAAATGTGATGTCCCTAAAAATTGTGTGTAATTTTAATGCTAGAGACAAATTAACATGGACCTACAAAGCTTGGTAAAACCTTGCACCACTCAATGTTTCTAAACATTCTTGATGACAAGGGGCTGCTAAGTACATATACAACTCTCAGGTATCATCTCTTTCAAAATATATCTGCCTATAAACATTTATTTATTCATTAAATAAATGTGATGTCCCTAAAAATGTGTGTAATTTTCATGCTAGAGACAAATTAACATGGACCTACAAAGCTTGGTAAAACCTTGCACCACTCAATGTTTCTAAACATTCTTGATGACAAGGGGATGCTAAGTACATATACAACTCTCAGGTATCATCTCTTTCAAAATTTATCTGCCTATAAACATTTATTTATTCATTAAATAAATGTGATGTCCCTAAAAATGTGTGTAATTTTCATGCTAGAGACAAATTAACATGAACCTACAAAGCTTGGTAAAACCTTGCACCACTCATTGTTTCTAAACATTCTTGATGACAAGGGGATGCTAAGTACATATACAACTCTCAGGTATCATCTCTTTCAAAATATATCTGACTATAAACATTTATTTATTAATTTAAACAATGTGATGTCCCTAAAAATGTGTGTAATTTTCATGCTAGAGACAAATTAACATGGACCTACAAAGCTTGGTAAAACCTTGCATAACTCAATGTTTCTAAACATTCTTTATGACAAGGGGGGGCTAATTACATATACAACTCTCATGTATCATCTCTTTCAAAATTTATCTGCCTATAAACATTTATTTATTCATTAAATAAATGTGATGTCCCTAAAAATGTGTGTAATTTTCATGCTAGAGACAAATTAACATGACCTACAAAGCTTGGTAAAACCTTGCACCACTCATTGTTTCTAAACATTCTTGATGACAAGGGGATGCTAAGTACATATACAACTCTCAGGTATCATCTCTTTCAAAATATATCTGACTATAAACATTTATTTATATTTAAATAAATGTGATGTCCCTAAAATGTGAGTAATTTTCATGCTAGAGACAAATTAACATGGACCTACAAAGCTTGGTAAAACCTTGCACACTCAATGTTTCTAAACATTCTTGATGACAAGGGGATGCTAAGTACATATACAACTCTCTGGTATCATCTCTTTCAAAATTTATCTGCCTATAAACATTTATTTATTCATTTAAACAATATGGATGTCCCTAAAAATGTGTGTAATTTTCATGCTAGAGACAAATTAACATGGACTACAAAGCGTGGTAAAACCTTGCACCACTCAATGTTTCTAAACATTCTTGATGACAAGGGGATGCTAAGTACATATACAACACTCAGGTATCATCTCTTTCAAAATATATCTGCCTATAAATCTTTATTTATTCATTTAAAACAATGTGATGTCCCTAAAAATGTGTGTAATTTTCATGCTAGAGACAAATTACATGGACCTACAAAGCTTGGTAAAACCTTGCACCACTCAATGTTTCTAAACATTCTTCATGACAAGGGGATGCTAAGTTCATATACAACTCTCAGGTATCATCTCTTTCAAAATATATCTGCCTATAAACATTTATTTATTCATTAAATAAATGTGATGTCCCTAAAAATGTGTATAATTTTCATGCAAGTACAAATTAACATGGACCTACAAAGCTTAGAAACAACCTTGCACCACTCAATGTTTCTAAACATTCTTGATGACAAGGGGATGCTAAGTACATATACAACACTCACGTATCATCTCTTTCAAAATATATGTGCCTATAAACATTTATTTATTCATTAAACAATGTGATTTCCTAAAAATGTGTGTAATTTTCATGCTAGAGACAAATTAACATGACCTACAAAGCTGGTAAATCCTTGCACCACTCATTGTTTATAAACATTCTTAATGACAAGGGGATGCTAAGTTCTTATACAACTCTCAGGTATCATCTCTTTCACAATATATCTGCCTATAAACATTTATTTATTCATTAAATAAATGTGATGTCCTAAAAATGTGTGTAATTTTCATGCTAGAGACAAATTAACATGGACCTACAAAGCTTGGTAAAACCTTGCACCACTCAATGTTTCTAAACATCTTGATGACAAGGGGATGCTAAGTACATATATAACTCTCAGGTATCATCTCTTTCAAAATATATCTGCCTATAAACATTTATTTATTCATTAAATAAATGTGATGTCCCTAAAAATGTGTGCATTTAATGCTAGAGACAAATTAACATGGACATACAAAGCTTGGTCAAACCTTGCACCACTCAAGGTTTCTAAACATTCTTGATGACATGGGGATGCTAAGTACATATACAACTCTCAGGTATCATCTCTTTCAAAATATATCTGCCTATAAACATTTATTTATTAATTAATAGATGTGATGTCCCTAAAAATGTTTGTAATTTTCATGCTAGAGACAAATTAACATGGACCTACAAAGAATGGTAAAAGCTTGCACCACTCAATGTTTATAAACATTCTTGATGACAAGGGGATGCATAAGAACAATGTGATGTCCCTAAAAATGTGTGTAATTTTCATGCTAGAGACAAATTAACATGACCTACAAAGCTTGGTAAAACCTTGCACCACTCAATGTTTCTAAACATTCTTGATTACAAGGGGATGCTAAGTTACATATACAACTCTCAGGTATCATCTCTTTCAAAATATATCTGCCTATAAACAATTTATTTATTAATTAAATAAATGTGATGTCCCTAAAAATGTGTGTAATTTTCATGCTAGAGACAAATTAACATGGACCTACAAAGCTTGGTATAAACCTTGCACCACTCAATGTTTCTAAACATTCTTGATGACAAGGGGATGCTAAGTACATATACAACTCTCAGGTATCATCTCTTTCAAAATATATCTGCCTATAAACATTTATTTATTCATTAAATAAATGTGATGTCCCTAAAAATGTGTGCAATTTTAATGCTAGAGACAAATTAACATGGACATACAAAGCTTGGTCAAACCTTGCACCACTCAATGTTTCTAAACATTTTTGATGACAAGGGGATGCTAAGTACATATACAACTCTCGGTATCATCTCTTTCAAAATTTATCTGCCTATAAAAATTTATTTATTCATTTAAACAATGTGATGTCCTAAAATGTGTGTAATTTTCATGCTAGAGACAAATTAACATGGACCTACAAAGCTTGGTAAAACCTTGCATAACTCAATGTTTCTAAACATTCTTGATGACAAGGGGGGGCTAATTACATATACAACTCTCAGGTATCATCTCTTTCAAAATATATCTGCCTATAAACATTTATTTATTAATTAAATAGATGTGATGTCCCTAAAATTTTGTAATTTTCATGCTAGAGACAAATTAACATGGACCTACAAAGCTTGGTAAAACCTTGCACCACTCAATGTTTCTAAACATTCTTGATGACAAGGGGATGCTAAGTACATATACAACTCTCAGGTATCATCTCTTTCAAAATATATCTGCCTATAAACATTTATTTATTCATTAAATAAATGTGATGTCCCTAAAAATGTGTGTAAATTTCATGCTAGAGACAAATTAACATGGACCTACAAAGCTTGGTAACAACCTTGCACCACTCAATGTTTCTAAACATTCTTGATGACAAGGGGATGCTAAGTACATATACAACACTCACGTATCATCTCTTTCAAAATATATGTGCCTATAAACATTTATTTATTCATTTAAACAATGTGATTTCCCTAAAAATGTGTGTAATTTTCATGCTAGAGACAAATTAACATGACCTACAAAGCTTGGTAAATCCTTGCACCACTCATTGTTTATAAACATTCTTAATGACAAGGGATGCTAAGTTCTTATACAACTCTCAGGTATCATCTCTTTCACAATATATCTGCCTATAAACATTTATTTATTCATTAAATAAATGTGATGTCCCTAAAAATGTGTGTAATTTTCATGCTAGAGACAAATTAACATGGACCTACAAAGCTTGGTAAAACCTTGCACCACTCAATGTTTCTAAACATTCTTGATGACAAGGGGATGCTAAGTACATATATAACTCTCAGGTATCATCTCTTTCAAAATATATCTGCCTATAAACATTTATTTATTCATTAAATTAAATGTGATGTCCCTAAAAATGTGTGCAATTTTAATGCTAGAGACAAATTAACATGGACATACAAAGCTTGGTCAAACCTTGCACCACTCAAGGTTTCTAAACATTCTTGATGACATGGGGATGCTAAGTACATATACAACTCTCAGGTATCATCTCTTTCAAAATATATCTGCCTATAAACATTTATTTATTAATTAACTAGATGTGATGTCCCTAAAAATGTTTGTAATTTTCATGCTAGAGACAAATTAAACATGGACCTACAAAGTATGGTAAAACTTGCACCACTCATGTTTATAAACATTCTTGATGACAAGGGGATGCTAAGTACATATACAAACTCGCAGGTATCATCTCTTTCAAAATATATCTGCCTATAAACATTTATTTATTCATTAAATTAAAAAAATGTGTGTAATTTTCATGCTAGAGACAAATAAAACATGGACCTACAAAGCTTGGTAAAACCTTGCACCACTCAATGTTTCTAAACATTCTTGATGACAAGGGGATGCTAAGTACATATACAACTCTGCTGGTATCATCTCTTTCAAAATATATCTGACTATAAAAATTTATTTATTCATTTAAAAAAAAGTGTGTAATTTTTATGCTAGAGACAAATAAACATGGACCTACAAAGCTTGGTAAAACCTTGCACCACTCAATGTTTATAAACATTCTTGATGACAAGGGGATGCTAAGTACATATACAACTACTCTGGTATCATCTCTTTCAAAATATATCTGCCTATAAAATTTATTTATTCATTAAATAAATGGATGTCCAAAATGTGTGTAATTTTCATGCTAGAGACAAATTAAACATGGACCTACAAAGCTTGGTAAAACCTTGCACCACTCAATGTTTCTAAACATTCTTGATGACAAGGGGATGCTAAGTACATATACAACCCTCAGGTATCATCTCTTTCAAAATATATCTGCCTATAAACATTTATTTATTTATTTAAACAATGTGATTGTACCTAAAAATGTGTGTAATTTTCATGCTAGAGACAAATTAACATGGACCTACAAAGCTTGGTAAAACCTTGCACCACTCAATGTTTCTAAACATTCTTGATGACAAGGGGATGCTAAGTACATATACAACTCATCAGGTATCATCTCTTTCAAAATATATCTGACATATAAACATTTATTTATTATTAAATAAATGTGATGTCCTAAAAATGTGTGTAATTTTCATGCTAGAGACAAATTAACATGGACCTACAAAGCTTGGTAAAACCTTGCACCACTCAATTTTTCTAAACATTCTTGATGACAAGGGGTGCTAAGTACATATAAACCTCGTATCATCTCTTTCAAAATATATCTGCCTATAAACATTTATTTATTAATTAAATAAATGTGATGTCCCTAAAAATGTGAGTAATTTTCATGCTAGAGACAAATTAACATGGACCTACAAAGCTTGGTAAAACCTTGCACCACTCAATGTTTCTAAACATTCTTGATGACAAGGGGATGCTAAGTACATATACAACTCTCTGGTATCATCTCTTTCAAAATTTATCTGCCTATAAACATTTATTTATTCATTTAAACAATATGATGTCCTAAAAATGTGTGTAATTTTCATGCTAGAGACAAATTAACATGGACCTACAAAGCGTGGTAAAACCTTGCACCACTCAATGTTTCTAAACATTCTTGATGACAAGGGGATGCTAAGTACATATACAACACTCAGGTATCATCTCTTTCAAAATATATCTGCCTATAATCTTTATTTATTCATTTAAACAATGTGATGTCCCTAAAAATGTGTGTAATTTTCATGCTAGAGACAAATTAACATGGACCTACAAAGCTTGGTAAAACCTTGCACCACTCAATGTTTCTAAACATTCTTCATGACAAGGGGATGCTAAGTTCATATACAACTCTCAGGTATCATCTCTTTCAAAATATATCTGCCTATAAACATTTATTTATTCATTAAATAAATGTGATGTCCCTAAAAATGTGTATAATTTTCATGCAAGATACAAATTAACATGGACCTACAAAGCTTAGAAACAACCTTGCACCACTCAATGTTTCTAAACATTCTTGATGACAAGGGGATGCTAAGTACATATACAAACACTCACGTATCATCTCTTTCAAAATATATGTGCCTATAAACATTTATTTATTCATTTAAACAATGTGATTTCCCCTAAAAATGTGTGTAATTTCATGCTAGAGACAAATTAACATGACCTACAAAGCTTGGTAAATCCTTGCACCACTCATTGTTTATAAAATTCTTAATGACAAGGGGATGCTAAGTTCTTATACAACTCTCAGGTATCATCTCTTTCACAATATATCTGCCTATAAACATTTATTTATTCATTAAATAAATGTGATGTCCTAAAAATGTGTGTAATTTTCATGCTAGAGACAAATTAACATGGACCTACAAAGCTTGGTTAAAACCTTGCACCACTCAATGTTTCTAAACATTCTTGATGACAAGGGGATGCTAAGTACATATATAAATCTCAGGTATCATCTCTTTCAAAATATATCTGCCTATAAACATTTATTTATTCATTAAATAAATGTGATGTCCCTAAAAATGTGTGCAATTTTAATGCTAGAGACAAATTAACATGGACATACAAAGCTTGGTCAAACCTTGCACCACTCAAGGTTTCTAAACATTCTTGATGACATGGGGATGCTAAGTACATATACAACTCTCAGGTATCATCTCTTTCAAAATATATCTGCCTATAAACATTTATTTATTAATTAACTAGATGTGATGTCCCTAAAAATGTTTGTAATTTTCATGCTAGAGACAAATTAACATGGACCTACAAAGAATGGTAAAAGCTTGCACCACTCAATGTTTATAAACATTCTTGATGACAAGGGGATGCTAAGTACATATACAACAATCAGGTATCATCTCTTTCAAAATATATCTGCCTATAAACATTTATTTATTCATTAAATAAATGTGATGTCCCTAAAAATGTGTGCAATTTTCATGCTAGAGACAAATAAAAAAGGACCTACAAAGCTGGTAAAACCTTGCACCACTCAAGTTTCTAAACATTCTTGATGACAAGGGGATGTAAGTACATATACAACCCTCAGGTATCATCTCTTTCAAAATATATCTGCCTATAAACATTTATTTATTTATTTAAACAATGTGATGTACCTAAAAATGTGTGTAATTTTCATGCTAGAGACAAATTAACATGGACCTACAAAGCTTGGTAAAACCTTGCACCACTCAATGTTTCTAAACATTCTTGATGACAAGGGGATGCTAAGTACATATACAACTCTCAGGTATCATCTCTTTCAAATATATATCTGCCTATAAACATTTATTTATTAATTAAAGAAATGTGATGTCCCTAAAAATGTGTGTAATTTTCATGCTAGAGACAAATTAACATGGACCTACAAAGCTTGGTAAAACCTTGCACCACTCAATGTTTCTAAATATTCTTGATGACAGGGGATGCTAAGTACATATACAACACTCAGGTATCATCTCTTTCAAAATATATCTGCCTATAAACATTTATTTATTCATTAAATAAATGTGATGTCCCTAAAAATGTGTGTAATTTTCATGCTAGAGACAAATTAACATGGACCTACAAGCTTGGTAAAACCTTGCACCACTCAAGGTTTCTAAACATTCTTGATGACAAGGGGATGCTAAGTACATATACAACCTCTAGGTATCATCTCTTTCAAAATATATCTGCCTATAAAACATTTATTTATTCATTAAATAAATGTGATGTCCCTAAAAATGTGTGAATTTTCATGCTAGAGACACAATAAAAAAGGACTCTACAAAGCTTGGTAAAACCTTGCACCACTCAATGTTTCTAAACATTCTTGATGACAAGGGGATGCTAATTACATATACAACTCTCAGGTATCATCTCTTTCAAAATATATCTGCCTATAAACATTTATTTACTCATTAAAAAAAAAGTGTGTAATTTTCATGCTAGAGACAAATAAACATGGACCTACAAAGCATGGTAAAACCTTGCACCACTCAATGTTTCTAAACATTCTTGATGACAAGGGGATGCTAAGTACATATACAACTCTCTGGTATCATCTCTTTCAAAATATATCTGCCTATAAAAATTTATTTATTCATTAAAAAAAAGTGTGTAAATTTCATGCTAGAGACAAATAAACATGGACCTACAAAGCTTGGTAAAACCTTGCACCACTCAATGTTTATAAACATTCTTGATGACAAGGGGATGCTAAGTACATATACAACTATCAGGTATCATCTCTTTCAAAATATATCTGCCTATAAACATTTATTTATTTATTTAAACAATGTGATGTACCTAAAAATGTGTGTAATTTTCATGCTAGAGACAAATTAACATGGACCTACAAAGCTTGGTAAAACCTTGCACCACTCAATGTTTCTAAACATTCTTGATGACAAGGGGATGCTAAGTACATATACAACCCTCAGGTATCATCTCTTTCAAAATATATCTGCCTATAAACATTTATTTATTTATTTAAACAATGTGATGTACCTAAAAATGTGTGTAATTTTCATGCTAGAGACAAATTAACATGGACCTACAAAGCTTGGTAAAACCTTGCACCACTCAATGTTTCTAAACATTCTTGATGACAAGGGGATGCTAAGTACATATACAACTCTCAGGTATCATCTCTTTCAAAATATATCTGCCTATAAACATTTATTTATTAATTAAATAGATGTGATGTCCCTAAAAATGTTTGTAATTTTCATGCTAGAGACAAATTAACATGGAAATACAAAGCTTGGTAAAACCTTGCACCACTCAATGTTTCTAAACATTCTTGATGACAAGGGATGCTAAGTACATATACAACTCTCTGGTATCATCTCTTTCAAAATTTATCTGCCTTTAAACATTTATTTATTCATTTAAACAATGTGATGTCCCTAAAAATGTGTGTAATTTTCATGCAAGATACAAATTAACATGGACCTACAAAGCTTAGAAACAACCTTGCACCACTCAATGTTTCTAAACATTCTTGATGACAAGGGGATGCTAAGTACATATACAACACTCACGTATCATCTCTTTCAAAATATATGTGCCTATAAAACATTTATTTATTCATTTAAACAATGTGATTTTCCTAAAAATGTGTGTAATTTTCATGCTAGAGACAAATTAACATGACCTACAAAGCTTGGTAAATCCTTGCACCACTCATTGTTTATAAACATTCTTGATAACAAGGGGATGCTAAGTTCTTATACAACTCTCAGGTATCATCTCTTTCAAAATATATCTGCCTATAAACATTTATTTATTCATTTAAAAAAAAGTGTGTAATTTTCATGCTAGAGACAAATAAACATGGACCTACAAAGCTTGGTCAAACCTTGCACCACTCAAGGTTTCTAAACATTCTTGATGACATGGGGATGCTAAGTACATATACAACTCTCAGGTATCATCTCTTTCAAAATATATCTGCCTATAAACATTTATTTATTAATTAACTAGATGTGATGTCCCTAAAAATGTTTGTAATTTTCATGCTAGAGACAAATTAACATGGACCTACAAAGAATGGTAAAAGCTTGCACCACTCAATGTTTATAAACATTCTTGATGACAAGGGGATGCTAAGTACATATACAACAATCAGGTATCATCTCTTTCAAAATATATCTGCCTATAAACATTTATTTATTCATTAAATAAATGTGATGTCCCTAAAAATGTGTGCAATTTTCATGCTAGAGACAAATAAAAAAGGACCTACAAAGCTTGGTAAAATTGATCAATTTTTAGAACATTATGTCATGATAATTATTAATGAAATTAACCTTTTTGAGATATAATTATTTAATTGTATAAATGTTTTACAAGAAGTTTGTAAATTACAGCCTTGTTTGTATATGTAATTCTCTAGCATGAAAATTAAACATTTTTAACATATGTTAATTTAATAAATATTATGCAATAATTTTGAAAGAATGATACCTGAGTTTTATTATTAGCATCCCCTTTATCAAAATTTTTAGACCATTTTTTATGTTAACAAGTTTAGGTCAGTTAATTTTTTAATGAAAACTTAACATTATTTTAGGCATCCTTTTTAATGAATATTTAAAATGATGTGAAGGATTAACAGATGTAGGTCATATTAATTAGCTTGTCATAAAATTTTAAAACATTTTGGAAATTTTTAAACTTTGATGTCATGTTTATAGCATTATTTGAAAACAATTTCTAGATTTTAATATAATACCATTTTCATAAATTTTAAAAATTTATAGGCAATTTTAAAAGTTGTAGCCAGTTATTTGTCTAGCATGTATCAACATATTTGGACACTTGATTTAAGTTATAATTTTTAGGCTGATAATTTTAAAAATTGACATAATTTTAGAATACATGTTTTAAGAATATTTTAAAATGATGTGCAAGTTTTTCAATTGTCCTGTTATTTCTAGCATTTAAATTAACATTTATGGGATCAAGGTTTTTACAAGTTATAAATGTTTATTGTAATTTTGAAAAGATAACTTTTATATACTTAGTTCAATTATAAAATGTTTAAAAATAGTGTGCAGTTTTACATAGTTTTAGTACTACGTTGTCTAGAATTAACACTTTTTGTGCATCACATTGTAAATGAATATTAAATGTT
Source organism: Dryococelus australis (assembly GCA_029891345.1). NCBI lineage: Eukaryota > Metazoa > Arthropoda > Insecta > Phasmatodea > Phasmatidae > Dryococelus > Dryococelus australis. Next base: position 16,386 of record JARBHB010000125.1, read on the forward strand.
TTAGCAGTAATTTGAAAGATTAGAATACCATTTTTAGTAACACATGTTTAAATGTTTATAAATTATGGAGAAGTTTACAAGTTTGAGTCATGTAACTTGTCTAGCATAAAATAACAGTTTTATAACATTGTTAGTAATTTAATGTTTTAGCAATTAATTTTTGAGAAGTACAACATTTATTTATGACATCCCAATTTTAAAGAATTGTTTAAAAAATATGAGAGTTTTACAAGCTTTAGTCCATTTAGTTCATCCTAAAACATTGAGTGAATTTACAAGTTTTTTTACCATGTAAATTTCTAGCATAAAATTAAAATTAACAATTTTATAATAATAATCCTTTACAATAATTTAAAGATTGATGTGCAAGTTTTACTACTTGATCCCTGTTCAAGTTTTAATCATATGGTGCAAGGTTACCAACTTGGTAATTAGCTGAAAATTACACACATTTTTAGGGACATCACATTTTTAATAATAAATAAATGTTTATAGCAGATATATTTTGAAAGAGATGATACCTGAGAGTTGTATATGTACTTAGCATCCCCTTGTCTCAAGAATGTTTAAAACATTGAGTGTGCAAGTTTTACCAAGCTTTGTAGTCCATGTTAATTTGTCTCTAGCATGAAAATTACACACATTTTTAGGACATCACATTTTTAATGAATAAATAAATGTTTATAGGCAGATATATTTTGAAAGAGATGATACCTGAGGTTGTATATGTACTTAGCATCCCCTTGTCATCAAGAATGTTAGAACATTGAGTGGTGCAAGTTTACCAAGCTTTGTAGGTCCATGTATTTGTCTCTGCATGAAAATTACACACATTTTTACATCACATATATAAAATAAATGTTTATAGCGAAATTTGAAAGAATGATACCTGAAGTGTATGACTTAGCATCCCCTTGTCATCAAGAATTTAAAACATGATGTGCAAGTTTACCAACTTTGTAGTCCATTTATTTGTCTCTAGCAGAAATTTACACAATTTTTTTAATGAATAAATAATGTTATAGGCAGATATTGAAAGGATGATACCGAGTTGTATATGTACTTAGCATCCCCTTTCATCAGAATGTTAGAAACTTGATGGTGCAAGTTTTCACTTTGTAGTCCATGTTATTTGTCTCTAGCATGAAAATTACACACTTTTTAAATGAATAAATAAATTTTAAGGCAGATATATTTGAAGAGATATACTGAGTTGTATATTACTTACATCCCTTTCATCAAGAAGTTAGAAACATGATGTGCAAGGTTACCAAGCTTGTAGGTCCATGTTAATTTCCTAGCATGAAAATTCACACATTTTAGGACATCACATTTTTAATAATAAATAAAGTTATAGGCAAATATTTTGAAAAGATATACCTAGAGTTGTATATTACTTAGCATCCCCTTGTCATCAAAATGTTTAAAACATTGAGGTGCAAGGTTTACAAGCTTTGTAGTCCATTTAATTGTCTCTAGCATGAAAATTACAACATTTTTAGGACAAATTTAATAATAATAATGTTTATAGGCAATATATTTTGAAGAGATGATACCGAGTTGTATATGTAACCCCCTTGTCATCAAGATGTTAAAACTTGATGTGCAAGGTTTTACCAAGTTTGTAGTCATGTTAATTTGTCTCTAGCATGAAAATCACATTTTAGACATCACTTTTAATAAATAAATGTTTATAGCAGATATATTTTGAAAGAGATGATACGAGTTGATAAGACTTAGCATCCCTTGTCATCAAATGTTTAGAAACTGAGTGGTGCAAGGTTTTACCAGCTTTGTAGGTCCATGTTAATTGTCTCTACATAAATCACACATTTTAGACACACATTTTTAAAATAAATAATTATAGCAGAATATTTTGAAGAGATGAACCGAGGTTGTATATTATTAGCACCCCTTGTCATCAAGAATGTTTAGAACTTGAGGTGCAAGTTACCAAGCTTGTAGTCCATGTTATTGTCTCTAGCATGAAAATTACACACATTTTTAGACACAATTTTAATGAATAATAATTTTATAGGCAGTATATTTTGAAGAGATGATACCTGAGTTATATGTACTTACATCCCCTTGTCATCAAGAATGTTTAGAAACATTGAGTGGTGCAAGGTTTTACCAAGCTTTGTAGGTCCATGTTAATTTGTCTCTAGCATGAAAATTACACACATTTTTAGGGACATCACATTTTTAATGAATAAATAAATGTTATAGGCAGATATATTTTGAAAGAGATGATACCTGAGTTGTATATGTACTTAGCATCCCCTTGTCATCAAATGTTTAGAAACATTGAGTGTGCAAGGTTTTTACCAAGCTTTGTAGTCCATGTTAATTGTCTCTAGCATGAAAATTACACACATTTTTAGGGACATCAATTTTAATGAATAAATAAATGTTTATAGGCAGATATATTTTGAAGAGATGATACTGAGAGTTGTATATGTACTTAGCATCCCCTTGTCATCAAGAATGTTTAGAAACATTGAGTGGTGCAAGTTTACCACTTTGTAGGTCCATGTTAATTTGTCTCTAGCATGAAAATTACACACATTTTTAGGACATCACATTATTAATGAATAAATAATTTTATAGCAGATATATTTTGAAAGAGATGATACCTGAGAGTTGTATATGTACTTAGCATCCCCTTGTCATCAAGAATGTTTAGAAACATTGAGTGGTGCAAGGTTTTACCAAGCTTTGTAGGTCCATGTTAATTTGTCTCTAGCATGAAAATTACACACATTTTTAGGACATCACATTTATTTAATGAATAAATAAATGTTTATAGGCAGATAATTTTGAAAGAGATGATACCTGAGATTGTATATGTACTTAGCATCCCCTTGTCATCAAGAATGTTTAGAAACATTGAGTGGTGCAAGGTTTTACCAACTTTGTAGGTCCATGTTATTTGTCTCTAGCATGAAAATTACCACATTTTTTTAATGAATAAATAAATGTTTATAGGCAGATATATTTTAAGAGATGATACCGAGGTTTATATGTACTTACATCCCCTTGTCATCAAGAATGTTTAGAAACATTGAGTGGTGCAAGGTTTACCAAGCTTTGTAGGTCCATGTTAATTTGTCTCTAGCATGAAAATTACACACATTTTAGGGACATCAATTTTTTAAATGAATAAATAAATGTTTATAGGCAGATATATTTTGAAAGAGATGATACCTGAGGTTGTATATGTACTTAGCATCCCCTTGTCATCAAGAATGTTTAGAAACTTGAGTGGTGCAAGTTTTACCAAGCTTTGTAGGTCCATGTTAATTTGTCTCTAGCATGAAAATTACACACATTTTAGGACATCACATTTTTAATGAATAAATAAATGTTTAAGGCAGATATATTTTGAAAGAGATGATACCGAGAGTTGTATATGTACTTAGCATCCCCTTGTCATCAAGAATGTTAGAAACATGAGTGGTGCAAGGTTTACCAAGCTTTGTAGTCCATGTTAATTTGTCTCTAGCATGAAAATTACACACATTTTTAGGGACATCACATTATTTAATGAATAAATAAATGTTTATAGGCAGATAATTTTGAAAGAGATGATACCTGAGAGTTGTATATGTATTAGCACCCCTTGTCATCAAGATGTTTAGAAACATTGAGTGGTGCAAGGTTTTACCAAGCTTTGTAGGTCCATGTTAATTTGTCTCTAGCATGAAAATACACACATTTTAGGACATCACATTATTAATAATAAATAAATGTTTATAGGCAGATATATTTGAAAGAGATGATACCTGAGAGTTGTATATGTACTTAGCATCCCCTTGTCATCAAGAATGTTTAGAAACATGATGGTGCAGGTTTTACCAAGCTTTGTAGGTCCATGTTAATTTGTCTCTAGCATGAAAATTACACACATTTTTAGGACATCACATTTTTAATGAATAAATAAATTTTATAGGCAATATATTTGAAAGAGATGATACCTGAGGTTGTATATGTACTTAGCATCCCCTGTCATCAAGAATGTTTAGAAACATTGAGTGTGCAAGTTTTACCAAGCTTTGTAGTCCATGTTAATTTGTCTCTACATGAAATACACACATTTTTGACACACATTTTAATGAATAAATAAATGTTTATAGGCAATATATTTGAAGAGATGAACCTGAGGTTGTATATGTACTTAGCATCCCCTTGTCACAGAATGTTAAACATGAGTGTGCAAGGTTTACCAAGCTTTGTAGTCCATGTTAATTGTCTCTAGCATGAAATTACACATTTTTTTTTAATGAATAATAATTTATAGCAATATATTGAAAGAGAGATACAGAGTTGATATGTCTTAGCATCCCTGTCATCAGAATGTTAGAAACATGAGGGTCAAGGTTTACCACTTTGTAGGTCCATTATTTGTCTTACATAAATTACCACTTTTTTTTATGAAAATAATTTAAGCGATATATTTGAAAGATGAACCGAGAGTGTATATTACTTAGCACCTGTCATCAGATGTTAGACATGAGGGTCAAGTTTACCAGCTGTAGTCCATTAATTTGTTTACAGAAAATTACACCTTTAGAATAATTTTAATAATAATAAATTTATAGCAATAATTTTGAAAAGATGATACAGGTTTAATGCTTATCCCTTTCATCAGAATTTTAGAAATTACACATTTTTATTTAATAATAAATAAATGTTTATAGGCAGATATATTTTGAAAAGATGTACCTGAGAGTTGTATATGTACTTACATCCCCTTGTCATCAAAATGTTTGAAACAATGAGTGGTGCAAGTTTACCAAGCTTTGTAGGTCCATGTTAATTGTCTCTAGCATGAAAATTCACACATTTTAGGAATCACATTTTAATAATAAATAATGTTTATAGCAATTATTTTGAAAGAGATGATACTGAGGTTGTATATGTACTTAGCATCCCCTTGTCATCAAGAATGTTTTAACATTACACACATTTTTAGGGACATCACATTTTTTAATGAATAAATAAATGTTTATAGGCAGATATATTTTGAAAGAGATGATACCTGAGAGTTGTATATGTACTTAGCATCCCCTTGTCATCAAGAAAAGTTTAGAAACATTGAGTGGTGCAAGTTTTACCAAGCTTTGTAGGTCCATGTTAATTTGTCTCTAGCATGAAAATTACACACATTTTTAGGGACATCACATTATTTAATGAATAAATAAATGTTTAATAGGCAGATATATTTTGAAAGAGATGATACCTGAGAGTTGTATATGTACTTAGCATCCCCTTGTCATAAGAATGTTTAGAAACATTGAGTGGTGCAAGGTTTTACCAAGCTTTGTAGGTCCATGTTAATTTGTTCTAGCATGAAAATTACACACATTTTTAGGGACATCACATTTATTTAATGAATAAATAAATGTTTATAGGCAGATATATTTTGAAAGAGATGATACCTGAGAGTTGTATATGTAATTAGCATCCCCTTGTCATCAAGAATGTTTAGAAACAATTGAGTGGTGCAAGGTTTTACCAAGCTTTGTAGGTCCATGTTAATTTGTCTCTAGCATGAAAATTACACACATTTTTTTAGGACATCACATTGTTTAAATAATAAATAAATGTTTATAGGCAGATAATTTTGAAAGAGATGATACCTGAGGTTGTATATGTACTTAGCATCCCCTTGTCATCAAGAATGTTTAGAAACATTGAGTGGTGCAAGGTTTTACCAAGCTTTGTAGGTCCATGTTTAATTTGTCTCTAGCATGAAAATTACACACATTTTTAGGGACATCACATTTATTTAATAATAAATAAATGTTTATAGGCAGATATATTTTGAAAGAGATGATACCTGAAGTTGATTATATGTACTTAGCATCCCCTTGTCATCAAGAATGTTTAGAAACATTGAGTGGTGCAAGGTTTTACCAAGCTTTGTAGGTCCATGTTAATTTGTCTCTAGCATGAAATTACACACTTTTAGGACATCACATTTTATTAATGAATAAATAAATGTTTATAGGCAGATATATTTTTGAAAGAGATGATACCAGAGAGTTGTATATGTACTTAGCATCCCCATTGTCATCAAGAATGTTTAGAAACATTGAGTGGTGCAAGGTTTTACCAAGCTTTGTAGGTCCATTTAATTTGTCTCTAGCATGAAAATTACACACATTTTTAGGACATCACATGTTTAAATGAATAAATAAATGTTTATAGGCAGATATATTTGAAAGAGATGATACCTGAGAGTTGTATATGTACTTAGCATCCCCTTGTCATCAAGAATGTTTAGAAACATTGAGTGGTGCAAGGTTTTACCAAGCTTTGTAGGTCCATTTTATTTGTCTCTAGCATGAAAATTACACACATTTTTAGGACATCACATTTTTTTAATGAATAAATAAATGTTTATAGGCAGATATATTTTGAAAGAGATGATACCTGAGTGTTGTATATGTACTTAGCATCCCCTTGTCATCAAGAATGTTTAGAAACATTGAGTGGTGCAAGGTTTACCAAGCTTTGTAGGTCCATGTTAATTTGTCTCTAGCATGAAAATTACACACATTTTTAGGACATCACATTTAAATGAATAAATAAATGTTTATAAGGCAGATATATTTTGAAAGAGATGATACCTGAGAGTTGTATAATGTACTTAGCATCCCCTTGTCATCAAGAATGTTTAGAAACATTGAGTGGTGCAAGGTTTTACCAAGCTTTGTAGGTCCATGTTAATTTGTCTCTAGCATGAAAATTACACACATTTTTAGGACATCACATTTATTTAAATGAATAAAAAA
>JARBHB010000126.1:0-23061 GCA_029891345.1 Dryococelus australis
TTTCCCCAAATTTAAAAATTTTGTTAGTAAATGGACCCAATTTCTCTTTTTGACTGGGTTTTCTGTTTTCCCAAAAGGTTTCTTTTTCCAATGCCCCAAAATTTTTACCTTTGGTTTAAATTTTCCTTTTTCCCAAAAAAATTTTTGGATTTTGGTATACAAAATTATTTTTTTCATTTTCTTGTTTTTAGTCCCAATTTTTGTCCACCAATTTTTTCACAATTTCATTCTTATTTTTAAATAAAAGACATTTGGTTCGTGATTTTGATTGTTTCTTTTACGATTTGGTTAAGGGGGTCTTAAAAGTTTTCGCATTATTTTTTTACAATGCCTTTTCTTCCTTGGACCCAATAAAACAATTTTTAAAGGATTGGGTTTCCATATTTACGGTTCTGCGTTAAAAACGGCGTAAAGTTTTCCCCCTTTTAAAACTTTTAAATTTAAATTTTTGGATTGTTCCCTTTCAAAACAGAAATTTTGTGTTTGAGCCAATTTCCCAAAAGTTTCTTGTTTACTTTCCTGTTGCGTTAAGCGGTGCATTTGTCCAATTCCCTTTAAATTAATTCATCCTTAATTGGATTTTTCTTCCCCAAATGAAAGGAATTTTGTGTTGAACAGCTAAACACAAAATTTTTACTGTGCTCTTTCCAATTTTTTGGGGTTACCAAAGGATTTCCCCCAAATCTGCACCCTTAATTTTATAATTAACCAATTTTTTCTTGGGAAAGCCAAAGAAAGGAATTTGTGTATTTTACTCCAAATTTTTTCGGATCCCTTTTTGGGTTAACAACATTTTGTTGAAACCAATCTCCCTTAATTTTTTTCCATTGAGTTGGCATTTTGTTGGGAACCAAATACCCAAATTTGTTCTTGGGTCACTCCAAATTAGTTCCCTTCACGGTGTTGTTTTACAAGAAGGATTTTCATACCATCTGCCCTTAATTATTATTACATGAGATGGATTCTGTGGGGGACCAGCCAATGAACAGGAAAATTTTGTACTTGACAAGCTATTAATTAAATTTTTGTCTGTTTTTCCCCCAGGTTGTTTTAAATGGATTATTTTTTCCCCCAATTATTTTTTCCTTGGAATTGGCCAATTTTCTTTACCAATAATTTACTTATGTGTTGGAGCACTCATTTCTCTGTCACTCCCTTTTTGATTACTCAACCAGTGAGTTGGCAATCTCCCCGCCATCAATAATAGGACATTTTTTGTTTTGTGCTGATCTACAAATTAGTTTTTTGCTTTGACACTGTTTATTTACACAGGCAAGGTGCATGTTGCATCCCCAATCTGCCCACTAATAATTCATTTATAGTTGGAGTTGGCCATTCTGTCGGGTACCAGCCAATGAAACAGGACATTTTGTGTACTGTGAGCTAGCGATCTCAAATTAGTTTATCTGTGTCTTACACATGTTGGTGTTACACAGCAATTTCATTGATCACACAACTGCCACTTAATAATTACATTTACCGTTGGGTTACTTGTATGGCATCCGCGAAGAACAGGTCATTTTGTGTTTGAGCTAGCTGATCTCCAAATTTTTCTCTGCTCTTCCCTGTTCGTGTTACACAGCAAGGTGCATGTTTCATCACCACAATCTGCCACTTAATTATTCATTTTCCTTGTGTGGCAATATCTGATTGGATCAGCCAATTGACAGGCATTTTTGACTGTGATAGCTGATCTCAAATTAGTTTTCTGTTTCTCTTCACACGTGTTGCGTGTTACACAGCAAGGTCAATTTTCATTCATAACTGCCAACTTAATTATTAAATTTACCAGTTGGTTGGCAATCTCTGTCTGGGTACCAGCCAATGAACAGGACATTTGTTTTACTTAGAGCTTTTCCAAATTAGTTTATCTGTGCCTTACACACGTGTTGCGGTGTTACACAGGCAAGTTGCATGTTGCATCACCCAATCTGCCACTTAAATTACATTTACCAGTTGGATTGGCATTCTGTCTGGGTACCAGCCAATAGAACAGGACATTTTGTGTCTGTGAGCTAGCTGATCTCCAAATTAGTTTCTCTCTTGCTCTTGAACTGTTGCATAACCCAAATCATATTTGCTTCAAACAATCTGCCTTTTTATTCATTACCATTGGATGGCAATTTTGTCTGGGACAGCAATAAAGAATTTTGTGTACTGGCTAGCTGATCTCAAATTATTTCTCTGTGCTCTTATCATGTGGTTACAACAGCCAAGTGATTTTGATTACCCAATTTGCCAATTATTTTCATTTACCATTGAGTTGGCATTCTGTCTGGTACAGCAACATTACAAAAATTCTTGTGCTTCTTGAGGTAGCTGTTTCAATAGGTCTTTGCTTCCAATTTGCGTTTTACACAAGTGTGGCATAGTTCATCACCACAAATTTACTAATTTTTCATTACAGTTGGAGTTGGCTTCTGTCTGGTACCGCCACTTGAACAACATGTTGTGTACTAAGGGTAGTATCCCAATTGATTTTTGTTTTACCAGTTGCTGTTCAGCAAGGTGCATGTTGCATACCACAATAGCCCATTTATATTACATTCTACCATTGAGTTGGCATTTCTCGTTAGTGCAATTGAACAGCGCATTTGGTACTGTGACAATTCTCCAATTAATTTTTTTCCTTTTCACGTGGTTCGGTTTTCACAGGAAGGTATGTGACCAATCTGCCAAATTAATTATTATTTCCAGTTGGAGTTGGCACTGTTGGGTTACCAGCAAATGAAAGGACATTTTGTACTGTGAGCTACTGATCTCCAAATTAGTTTGTGTGCACTTCACACGTTGGTGGTTAAAAGGCAATTTATTGCATCTTCACTAAATCTCCCACTTATTATTTACATTTACCAGTTAGTGTTCTGTGGTTCCAGCAAATGAAAGGAATTTGTGTACTGTGAGCTCTGATCTCCATTATTTTGTGCACTTGACCAGTTTGCTGTTACACATGCAATGTGTATGCATCTCCGATCTGCCAATTATTTTTTACATTTACCATTTTGGAGTTGGCATCTGTTGCAATAAGTCAATGAACCCCTTTTGTGTACAGTGACAGCTGATCTCAAATAGTCTTCTGTGCAATCACACATTCCTGTTAACAGGCATGGTGATGTGCATCACCAAATATCTGCTCTTTAATTATTCATTACCAGTTGAGTTGGGTTCTGTCTGGACCCAATGAACGGACAATTTGTACTGTACATAGAATCTCCAAATTAATTCTTGTGCTCTTCACACGTGTGTGCGTACACAGCAAGCTGATGTTGCATCACCTCATCTGCCACTTAATTTTTACTTCACATTGAGTTGGCATCTTTGGTACCAGCAACTGAACATAATTTGTGTACTTTACCAGCTGGATTGCAATTAGTTTCTGTGCTCTAAAACGGTTTGGTGTTACACAGCTAAGGTCCAATTCATTCACCGCATCTCACACTTTAATTATTACATTTACAGTTTGAGTTGGCAATCTCATCTGGTACCTTAATATTCAACCAATTGTGTTCTGTGAGCATTCTGATCTCGACAGCAATGTCATGACATTTTGTTGCGTAGTACAATCAAGTGCATGTTGATCCCAATCTTCCACTTAATTTTTTACCAGTTGGTGGCATTCTGTTGCGTGTTTCCAACACGGATTGTGTTCTGTGAGCTAGCTGATTGCCAAATTTTTATCTGTCTCTAACACTTTTTGCTGTTACAAGGCAAGGTGCATTCATCTGCCTTCAACTGCTTTGTTAACATTCATATTGTTGACATCTCTTCTGGCCTAATTTACAGACCATTTTGTGTACTGTGAGTAGCTGATTCCAAATTAGTTTCTGTGCTCTTTACACATGTTGTTGTTACAGGCAAGGTTGCATGTTGCATTACACAATCTGCCATTAATTATTAATTTACCTTGGTTGGCTAATCTGTCTGGTACCGCAATTTAATGTGACATTTTTTACTGGAGCATTGATTTCAATTTGTTTTCTGCTTATCCACGTGTTGCGTGTTACACAGGAAGGTGAATGTTCATCACCACAATTGCCCACTTAATTATTACATTTACCATTGGATGGCATTTCTGTCTGGGTACCAGCAAATGAACAGGACATTTTGTGTACTGTGAGCTGATCTCCAAATTAGTTTTCTGTGCTCTTCACACTGTTTTGTTTAACAGGCAAGGTTGCATGTTGCATCACCACAATCTGCCCTAATTTAATTAATTACCATTGTAGTTGATTGTCGTCATGGTAACAGCCTATTGATACAGGACATTTATTGTACGATTGAGCTGATCTTCCATTTTAGTTTCCGTGCAGTGCAGTGTTGTTCACACAGACAAGGTGCATTTGCATCACCACATCTGCCCCAATTATTCATTTTACCAGATTGGCATTCTGTCTGGGTACCACCAAATGACAGGACTTTTTGTACTGTGAGCTGCTATCTCAAATGTTCATCTGTGCTCTTCACACGTGTTGATGTTACCAGTTCAAGGTGCAAGTTGCATCATCCACAATTGCCACTTTAATTATTACATTCACCATTGGAATTGGCATTCTGTCTGGTACCATGCCAAAATACAGGACATTTGTGTTGGTGAGTAGCTGATCTGCATATTATTTTCTGTCTCTTGACACTACATGTTGCGTGTTCACAGGCAAGGTGCATGTTGCATCACAACAATCTGCCCACTTAATTATTACATTTACCATTGGTTGGCAATTTTTTTGGGTACCAGCCAATGAAAGGATTTTGTGTACTGTGAGCTAGCTGATCTCCAAATTAGTTTCTCTGTGCCTTCACACGTTTGGTGTTACACAGGCAAGTGCATTTTGCATCACCCCAATCTGCAACTTAATTTTAATTACAGTTGATTGGCAATCTTGTTGGGTACCACCAATGAACTGACATTTTCGTGACTGTGAGCTATTTATCCCAAATAGTCCTGTTTATTCCAAGTTCATTCTTTCACAGCAAGGTGCAAGTTACGTCACCACAACTGCCCATTAATTTTACTGTACATTACCTTATTGGAGTTGGCATACTGTCTGGGTAACAGCCATATTGAACAGGACATATTGGTACTGTAGGTAGCTTATCTCCAAATTGATTTTCTGTGCTTTACACATTTTGCTTTTACACGGCAAGGTGCATGTTGCATCACCACAATCTGCCCATCTTAATTATTCATTTACACAGTTGGAGTTGGAAATCCATATCTGGTACCGCCATATGAACAGACATTTTGTGTACTGTGATGCTACTGATCTCAAATAGTTTCTTGGCCTTTCCATTTGGTGTTACACATGAAGGTGCATGTGCATCACCACAATCTGCCCAACTTAAATTTTTACATTCACCAGTTGGAGTATGGCATTCTGTCTGGGTACCAGCAAAAGAACAGGATCATTTTTGTTACTGTGCAAGCTAGATCTCCAAATTATTTGCTCTGTGCTACTCACCAAGGTGATGTTAAACAGCTGCCCATGTTGCATCTACACAATTGCCCATTATTATTACATTTCGGTCGGCAAAGAGGCATTTTGTCTGGGTACCAGCCAAATATGTAACAGGATTTTGTGTACGTGAGTTAGCTGACCAATTAGTTATCCCATTGCTGTCACAGTTTGTGTTACACAGGAGGTGCATTTTGCATCACCACAATCTGCCAACTTATTATGTACATTACAGTTGGATAATCATTTCTGTCTGGTACCAGGCCAAATGTAAACAGGACATTTGGTCATGTGAGCAAGCCAATCTCCCAATTAGTTTATCTGTGCACTTGGACAGTGTTGCGTTACCAGGAAGGGCATGATGCACACCACAATTGCCCTACTTAATATTCATTACCAGTTTGGACTTGGCATTTGCTTGTACCAGCAAATTGAACACAACATTTGTCAACTTGACTAGTGATTACCAATTGTTTCTCTTGCTCTTCACTGGTGCGGATTACACAGGCTAAGGTGCATTTGCATCATCCACAATTGCCTCTTAATTTACATACAGTTGGATGTTGGCATTTGTCGGGTACCTGCCAAATGAACAGGACATTTTGTGTACTGTGAGCTAGCTATCTCCAAATTAGATTCCTCTGTGCACTGACAACGAGTTGTGTGTTTCCAGCCAATGTGCATGTTGCATCAACCAATTTCACCCACTTAATTATTAATTTCAGTTGGATTTGCATTCTGTCTGGTACCAGCAAATGAACAGGACATTTTGTTACGTGAGCAGCTGATCTCCAAATTAGTTTATGTGCTATACAATCGTGTTGCGTGTTACACAGAATGTGCATGTTGCATCTCACAATCTGCCACTTAATTATTACATTTACCAGTTGAGTTGGCATTCATCTGGGTACATGCCAAATGAAATGAACATAAATGGATTATGTTGAGTAAGTGATCTCCAAATAGTTTGCTCTGTGCACTTGACATCGTGTTGCATGTTACACAGGCAGTGCATATTATCTCCACAATCGGCATTAATTATACATTTCCATTTAGGAGTTGGCAATTTTGTTGGTACATGCCAATGAAATACCATTTTGTGTACTGTGAGCTAGCTGATCTCCAAATTAGTTTTCTGTGCCTTCACCGTGTTGCGTGTTACACAGGCAAGTGCATGTTGCATCACCACAATCTGCCCACTTAATTATTACATTTACCAGTTGGAGTTGGCATTCTGTCTGGTACCAAGCCAAGATGACATGACATTTTTGTGTACTGATGACTAGCTGTCCCAATTAGTTTTTGTGTCTTTACATGTGTTGGTGTTACACAGCAAAGGTGCATGTTGCATCACCACAATCTGCCACTTAATTTTTACATTAAACCCTTGGATTTGGCATCTGCTGGTACCAGCAAATAATGTCATTTTGTTTGTGAGTAGCTGACTCGCAAGTAGTTTATCTGTGCTCTCCCACTATTTGCTGTTACCAGGCATAGTGCTTGTTGCATCACCATTTTGCCACTTAATTATTACATTCACATTTGGAGTTGGCATTCTGTCTGGGTACCACAATGAACAGGACTTTTTTGTGTAATGTAGCAAGCTGATCTCCAAATAGTTTTTTGTTTCTTCACACTTGTTGCGTGTTACACAGGCAAGGTGCAATTTGCATCCCACAATTTGCCCACTTAAATTATACATTTACCATTTGGGTTGGCATCTGTCCTGGTACATGCCAAATGAACAGGACAAATTTTGTGTACTGTGAGCTAGCGATCTCCAAATTAGTTTTCTGTGTCTTACACGTGTTGCGTGTTACACAGGCAAGTGCATTTCAACTCAAATCTGCCCATTAATTATTACATTTACCAGTTGGATTGGCATTTGTCTAGGTACATCCATGAACAGGACATTATTGTGTACTGTAGCACTGATCTCCAATTAGTTTCTTGGTACTTCAACAACTGTTTTTTGTACAAGGCAATTGCATTTCATCACCAATTGCCCACTTAATTTTACATTTACAATGGAGTGGCATCTGTCTGGGTACCAAAATGAACGGACATTTTGTGTACTGTTGAGTTACATCCAAATTAGGTTTCTCTGTGCACCTTGACACGTTTTGCTATGTTACACAGAATGCATTTGCATCCTCACAATCTGCCACTTAATTATTACATTTACCATTTGGGGCATTGTCGGGTACACCAATTGAAAGGCAATTTGTGTACTGTGAACAGCTGATCTCCAAATTTGTTTCTGTGCTTCTCATTGTTGCGTGTACCAGGCAAGGTGCATGTTGCTATCACCACAATTGCCATTAATTATTAATTTACCATTGAGTTGCATTGTCTGGACCACTATTTAACAGGCATTTGTGTACTTGAGCAGTGATCTCCAAATTAGTCTCTGTGCACTTCAATGTTGTGTTACACAGGAAGGTTGCATGTTGCATCCACAATCGCCATTTAATTTATTACATTTACATTGGATTGGCATTCGTTGGTACCAGCTAATGAACAGCATTTTGTGTACTGACAGCTGACTCAAATTAGTTTCTCTGTGCTCTCAACGTGTTGTGTGTTACACAGGTGGTGCACTGTTGCATCACCACAATCTGCCAACTTAATTTTACTTTACCAAGTTGGAGTTGGCAATTCTTCGGGGTACCAGCCAAATGAACAGGACATTTTGTGTACTGTGAGCTAGCTGATCTCCAAATTAGTTTTCTGTGCTCTTCACACGTGTTTCGTGTTACACAGGCAGGTGATTTGCAATCACCACAATCTGCCACTTAATTAATTATATTTACCAAGTTGGATTGGCATTCTGTCTGGGTACCAGCCAAATGAAACATGTGACATGTTAGTGTATGTGAGAAGCTGTCCAAATTAGGTTTCTCTGTGCATACACACGTGTTGCGTTACACCGCAAGTGCATGTTGCATAATCCACAATCTGCCCACATTATTATTACATTTACCATTGGATTGGCATTCTGTCTTGTACAGCCAAATGAACATACACATTTTGTGTTACTTGAGCTAGCGATCTCCAAATTAGTTTCATTTGCACTTCATTACGTTTGCTGTTTACACAGGCAAGGTCTGATTTATCTCCAAATCTGACACTTAATTATTAATTTACCACTTGGAATTTTGATTCTGTTCGGTACCTGAATAACAGGAAGTTTTGTGTACTGGAGTAGCATTCAATATTAGTTTCTGTGCACTTGCACACTTTTGCTGTTACACAGGTCAAGTGCATATGTTGCATCACCCAATCTGCCACTTAATTAATTAATTTACCATTTGAGTTGGCATTGTCTGGGTAACAGCGAATGAAACAATGGCTTATTGTGTACTGTGACTAGCTGATTCATATTGAGTTCTGTGCTCTTCATCAGTGTTGGTGTTACCAGAAGTGATGTTGTCACACAATCTGCCAAATTATTTTTACATTTACCAGTGTGAGTTGCAATTCAGTCTGGATACATCCAAATAAGCCATTTGTTACTGTGAGCCATTTGATCGAATTGTTTGTCTCTTCAACAATTGTTGTGTTACAGGCAAGGTGCATTTCATCACACAATCTGCCACTTAATATTACATACCAGTTGGGTTGGCAATCTTCTGGGTACCACCAATATAAAATTACATTTTGGTATTGAGTACTGATCTCAAATTATTCTATCTGTGCTTTCACACTTTTTGGTGTTACACAGCAAGGTGCATTTGCGATCCCACAAATTTGCCCGTTATTATTACATGCCATTGGATTGGCATTCTGTCTCGTACCAGCAAATGAACATACATTGTTTGTGACTAGCTATCTCCAAAATTAGTTTGCTCTGTGCACTTCAAATTGTTGCTGTTACACAGGTCAGGTGCATGTTCATCACCACAATCTGCCCACTTAATTATTACATTTACCCAGTTGGAGTTGGCATTATGTCTGGGTACCAGCCAAATGAACAGGACATTTTGTGTACTGTGAGCTAGCTATCTACAAATTAGTTTTCTGTGCTCTTACACGTGTTGTGCTGTACACAGCAATGTGCATGTGCATCACCACAATCTGCCCACTTAATTATTACTTTACCAGTTGGAATTGGCATCTTGTCTGGTACCTGCTCAAATGAACAGGAACTTTAGTGTCTGTGACTAGCTGATCTCAAAATTTTTCTGTGCACTTACACGTGTTGTGTGTTACACAGGCAAGGTGCATTTGCATCACCAAATCTGCCCACTTAATTATTACAATTACCGTGGATTGGCATTCTATGATCTGGTACCAGCAATTTGAACAGTCATTTTGGTACTTGAGCAAGCTGACTCCACATAGTTTCTTGTCACTTGACAAGTGTTGCTTCACAATGCAGTTGCATATTCATTCACCACAATGCCCACTAATTATTTACATTTACCATTGGAGTTGCAATTTGTTGGTGTACCTGCAAATGAACAGAATTTTGCTGTACGTAGCAGTTGATCTACCAAATTAGTTATCTTTGCCTTCACACATGTTGCGTGTTACACAGGCAAGGTGCATGTTTCATCACCAAATCGCCCACTAATTAATAATTTACCATTTGGAGTTGGCACATCTGTCCGGTACAGTAATTTTAACGTGAACATTTTGGTACTGTGAGTATCGATCTCAAAATTAGCTTCTCTATCCATTCATCACGTTTTGTGTTCACAGGCAATGTGCTGTTGCATCCCAAGAACTGCCCACTTATTGTTACATTCACATGAGTTGCAAATTCTGTCCTGTCCAGCCAAATGAAACAGGAATTTTGCTGATCTTGAGCTAGCTACTCCAACATTAGTTTATTCTGTGCTTTCACACGTGTTGCTGTTACCAGGCAAGGTGCATTCCATTACCAATCTTGCCATAATTATTACTTTTACCAATGGAGTGCATTTGCTGTACTCACCCAAATTATACAGGAATTTGTCTGTGACCAGCTAAGTGAATCTCACAAATCTATATTCACATACTTTTACTACTGTGACTCCATGTTAAGGAAGTTTTTATCACCACAATTCTCCCACCCCCACTTAAATTATTACATTTACCCTTGATTGGCATTCTGTCTGGGTACCGCCAAATGACATACATTATTGTGTATCAATGAGCTACTGATCTCCAAAATAGTTGTTCTCCGTGTGCACTCATAACCACGTGTTTGCATTACTAAGCAATTCTTTCATCGATCCCAATCTGCTACCACTAATATACATTACCATTTGGAGTTGCATCGCTGTACACAATTAACAGACATTTTGGTACTTACACGATCTCCAAATTGACCTTGCTTTATTTTCTTTACACGGCAAGTGCAAGTTGCATCACCCAATCTCCCTTATTATTACATTACATTGAGTTGGCTTCGTCTGGTACCAGCAAATGAACGACATTTTTGTACTAATACTACTCAAATGAGTTTCTCTTAGTTACACATTGCTTTACGCAGTGCATGCAACCACAATTCCCACTAATATTCTTTACCAGTTGATTGCAATCTGTCTGGTACCACCATGAAAGACATTTTGTACGTACTAGCTTCTCAATTGTTATCGTGCACTTCATGTTGCGTGTTACACAGGAAGTCAGTGCATCACCACAATCGCCAATTAATATTAATTACCAGTTGGATTGGCATTCTCTGGTACCAGCCAAATGAACAGGCATTTTTGTACTGTACACTATCTCCAAAATTCTCCTTCCTCTTACAATCAGCACCCATCACAACACCTCCCCACCAAAAACAGAAATACACCCAAACACTCACACCACAAACCACCACACCACTAAAACTACAACATCTCGTAAAAAAAAACGAACTACTACCAAAACCACTCACACCCAACACAAACACCCAATAAATTTACCACACCAAACCACAAATCAAATACACACTCCCAAACCCTCCAGCTTAAAACACACCACATCCCTTATTTACAACGTTGGAGTTGGCATCTTCTGGTACCAGCAAGAACGGATTTTTGTATGAGAAGCGATTCCATAGTTTATGTGTCTACACGTGTGCGTTACACAGGAAGGTGCATTGCATCCACAACCCTTATTATCTACATGTTGCATGTGTACCAGCAATGAACGACATTTGTACGAGCTAGCTATCCAAATTAGTTCTCTGTCCTTACAGTGTTGGTTTCAAGGCAAGGTGCATGTTGATCACCACAATCTCACTAATTATTAATTAATTGGAGTTGGCATTTGTCTGGGTACGCAGAACGGCATTTTGTGTCTGTGAGCTACGATTCAAATGTTTCTGTGCCTTACACGTTGTGGTTACACAGGCAAGGTGCATTCATCACCCAATCTGCCCATAATTTACTTACCGTTGGGTTGCATTCTGTGGTACCAAATGAACAGACATTTGTGTACTGTGAAGTGACTCCAATTAGTTTTCTTGCCTGACATGTGGTTTACCAGCAAGGTGCTGTTGCATACCAAATCACTTAATTATTATTTACCCTTGGAGTTGCTTCTGCTGTCCGCCAATGAAGGATTTGTTACTGGAGCTCTGTCTCAAATTTTCTTCTCTCCACGTGTTGCGGTTACACAGAAGTGATTGCATCCCAATCTGCCCTATATTAATTTACATTGAGTGCATTCTGTCTGGGTACAGCCAAAACAGGACATTTTGTACTGTGAGCTAGCTTTCCAATTAGTTTTCTGTGTCTTACATGTTGTGTACCAGAAGGTGCATGTTCATCACCAACTCCCCTTAATTTTATTAAGTTGGGTTGCTTCTGTCTGACAGCAATGAAGGCTTGTGTGTAGCATGATTCAAATGTTTCTTGCCTCACGTGTTGTGTTAACAAAAGTGCTGTTGCTCCACAATCTGCCACTAATATACATTTAATGAGTTGGCTTCTGTCTGACCAGCAATGAAAGACTTTGTGTACGGACTACTGATCTCAAATTAGTTCTGTGCTCTTCAGTGTTGTGTTACACAGGCAAGGTGCATTGCATCACCAATGCCCACTAATTTATACCATTGATTGGATTTGTCTGGGTACCACCAATGACGGACATTGTGTATGGAGAGGATCTCCAATAGTTTCCTGGCTTTTCAATTGCGGTCACGGCAAGGTGAGTTGCATCACCCAATCTCCACTAATTATTACATACAGTTGGATTGCTTCTTCTGGGACCAGCCAATTGAAGGACATTTTGTGTACGGAGCACGATCCAATTAGTTTCTTGGTTCACGTTTGCGTGTTACACGGAAGGTGCATGTGCATACCCAATTCCTTAATTTTAATTTACATTGAGTGGCAATCTGTCTGGGTACCCCATGAAAGGACTTTTGTGTACTGTGAGTAGCGTCTCAATTAGTTTTCTGTTCTTCCACTGTGGTGTTACACAAGAGGTGCAGTGCATCACCACATGCATATTATACATTTACTGGAGTTGGCATTCTGTCTGGGACAGCCAAATGAACAGGACATTTTGTGTACTGTAGCTACGATTC
The DNA here is from genome assembly GCA_029891345.1 of Dryococelus australis. Classification (NCBI taxonomy): domain Eukaryota; kingdom Metazoa; phylum Arthropoda; class Insecta; order Phasmatodea; family Phasmatidae; genus Dryococelus; species Dryococelus australis. The sequence goes on from JARBHB010000126.1 coordinate 12,958, forward strand.
ATTGTTCTGCTCCAGTGTTGGTGTTAACAGGCAGGCAGTTGCATACCACAATCTGCCACTTAATATTCTTACCGTGGAGTGCATTCGTGGGTCCAGCCAATGAAGGATTGTGTAGGAGCAGCTGACCAATTATTTTCTGTGCCTACAGTGTTGCTTTCCGGCAAGGATTCACAACAATCTCCACTTAATATTACTTTACCAGTTGGGTGGTTCGTTGTCAGCCAAAAGAAGGATTTTGGTACGTGACGCGATCTCAAATTATTTTCTGCTTACACGTGTTGGTGTTACACAGGCAAGGTGTTGCATCCAATTGCCCTTAATTATATTTACATTGATGCATTCTGCTGGACAGCAAATGAACAGGACATTTGTGTTGTGAGAGCGTCTCCAATTATCTTGTGCCTAAGTGTTGGTTACACAGCAAGTGCATGTTGCATCACCATCTCCCACTTAATATAATTTACTTGGAGTTGGCTTCTTCGGTCCGCAAATGAACAGGATTGTGTACGTGACAGGATCTCAATTAGTTTTTGCTCTTCACGTGTTGCGGTACACAGGCAGTATGTTGCACCACATTCATTAATTATACATTTACATTTTGTTGGCATTTCTTGGGTACGCAATAACAACTGGTACTGTAGCTAGCTATCTCCAAATTAGTTCCTGTGCTTACAGTTGGTGTTACACAGGCAAGCATTCATCCCCAATTGCCACTATTATTAATTACCATGGAGTTGCATGTCGTACCACGACGACTTTGTGTCTGTGAAGCTATCTCCAAATTTGTTTATCTGTGCTTTCACCGGTGCGTGTTACCAGCAAGTGCAGTGCAACACAATTGCCTTAATTTTAATTTACATTGGATTGATTCTTGTACCAAAATGAACAGACTTTTGTGTGAGTACGATCTCAATTAGTTTCTGTGTCTTCACAGTGGTTAAAGGAGTGCAGTGCATACCACAATCTGCATATATTAATACTTGAGTTGGTTCTGTTGGTACCAGCAAGCTTTGTCTTGAGCTATATCTCCAATTCTGTCCTTCCACGTGTTGCGTTACACAGGAAGTGATTTCATCACAATTGCCACTTAATATTACATACATTGAGTTGGCATTCTGTCTGGTACCGCCAATGAACAGACATTTTGTGTACTGGAGCAGTGATCTCAAATTAGTTTTGTGCCTTAACGTGTTGTTACACAGGCGGCATTGCATCCCACAATTGCCCACTTAATTATTACATTTATTGAGTTGCATTCTGTTGGTACGCCAAATGAAGACTTTGTGTACGGGCAGTGATCTCAATATTTCTTGTGCACTACGTGTTGCTTTACACAGCAAGTGCATTCATCCCACATCTCCCTTAATTATTAATTATGGTGCATGTCGGGTACCAGCATGAACAGGACTTGTGTAGGAGCTCTCAAATTAGTCTCTGTGCCTTCCAGGTTGGGTACAAGCAGGGCAGTTCATCACACATCTGCCTAATTATTATTCGTGGAGTTGGCATTTTGGTACACCAAATACAGGACATTTTGTGTCTGTGAAGCTATCTCAATTAGTTTTTGGCTAACTGTTGTGTTAACGAAGGGCATTTGCATCACAATCTCCCACTTAATATTAATATTGATTGGCATTCTGTGGGTCCGCAATTGACAGGACATTTGTGTCTGTGACTAGCTGATCAAATTGTCTCTTGCCTTCTCAGTGTCTGACCGGAAGGGCATTTCATCACCAATCTCACTTATTATTACATTTACGTGAGTGGCATCTGTGGGACCAGCAATACGGACTTTGTGTACTGTGAGACTGATCTCCATATTAGATTGTTCGTGTTGGTGTTCACGGCAAGGTATTGCATCCAATCTGCCCCTATTATTAATTTCCATTGGATTGGATTCTTCGGTACAGCCAAATGACGCATTTGTGTATGTAGTAGCGCTCCAAATTAGTTTCTCTGTCTTAACTGTTGGTTACACGGAAGGTGCAGTTGTTCCAAATGCCACTTAATTATTATTTACCGTTGGGTTGGCATCTTCGGTACCAGCCAAAAAGACATTGTGTACTTACTAGTGACTCCAATTAGTTTCTTGCTTACTGTTGTGTTACACAGGAAGGATGTTCATCCCACAATTGCATTAATATAATTTACCATTGATGGCATCGTTGGTACCGCAAGACGACATTTGTTTGTAGATGATCCAATTTTTTCTTGTGCACTCACACTTTGGTGTTCACAGGAATGCATGCACACCACATCTCACTATTATTAATTTACTTGGATTGGCATTCTGTCTGACAGCCAAAGAACAGACATTGTGTATTGAGTGGATTCCATTATTTTGTGCTTCCAGTTGTGTTACACAGAGGTTCACCCACAATCTGCACTTAATTTTAATCCATTGATGGCATCTTTGGTACCGCAAAAGAACTACATTTGGATGTGGAGCGATCTCCATTGTTCTTGGCACTCACATTTGCGTGTACACAGGCAGGTAGTTGCATCACACATTGCCTAATTAATTTACATTGATTGATTTGCTGGTACAGCAATGACAGTTTGTGTCGTAGCAGTATCCCAATAATCTTCCTTGTGTTCGTGTTACACGAGGTCGCATACCCAATCGCAATTAATATTCATTACCAGTTGGAGTGGCATCTGCTGGGTACCAAAATAAGGCATTTTGGACTTGAGTCTGATCCAAATAGTCTGCCTTACACGTGTGTGTTACACAGAAGGAGTGCTCACCATTGCCCACTTAATATTAATCGTTGGAGTTGGCATTTCTGGTACCAGCAAATGAAAGGACATTTGTGTACTGTAGAGTGATCAAATGTTTTGTGCCTTACACGTGTTGGGTTACACAGCAAGGTGCATTTGATCCCCATTGCCCCTTATATTATTCATTATTGGACGTCTGGTCGCAAATGAACACATTGTGTTGGAGAGTTCCATTAGTTCTGTGCCTACCGTTTGCTTTACACAGGCAGGTGCAGTTCATCCACATTGCCTTAATTATACTTTACCATAGGCATTTGTCTGGGTACCGCAAAACGCATTTTGTTCTGTAGTGTATTCCAAATGTTCTGTGCATACAGTGTTGCGTACACAGCAAGTGCAGTTGCATCACCACAATTGCCCATTAATTATTCTTTCCATGGAGTTGGCATCTGCTGGTCGCCATGAACAGGATTTGTTACGGATGCGATCTCAATTAGTTCTTGTTCACAGGTTGTTACACAGAAGTGCTTGCATCCCCATCTCCCACTAATTATACATCAGTTGGATGCATTCTGTCTGGGTACCAGCATGACAGCTTTGTTGGCAGTGATCTCCAAATAGTTCTGTCTACGGTCTTCCAGGCAAGTATGTTCATCACACAATCTGCCATTAAATAATACCATTGGGTTGGCATCTGCTGGGCACCAATGAAGAATTGGTACTGAGCGTGATCTCTTAGTTTTTGTCTTCCACTGTGCTGTACAAGCAAGGGCATGTCTCCCACAATCGCCCCTTAATTTTATTTATTGTTGGCATTCTTCGTACGAATAAACATTTGTTGGGTGACCAAATTAGTTTCTGTCCTCACGTGTGTGTTAACACAGGTGCATTCATCCCAATGCCTTAATTTCTTACGTTGGATTGCATGTTGGGTACCAGCAAATGAAAGGAATTTTTGTACGGAGCAGCTATCCCAATAGTTTCTGTGCCTTCACCTGTGCGTGTTACAGCAGATTCATCACCACATCTCCACTTAATATTTATGCATGATTGGCTTCGTTGGACGAATACACATTTTGTGTTGAGCTCTCCATTTTCTTGTCCTCACACTGTTGGTTAACGGCAGTGCATTTGCATCACATCTGCCTTAATTATTAATACATTGGAGTTGATTTTCTGGTCCACCATGAACAGGACATTGGTATGTAAGCATCCAAATAGTCTCGTCCTCAGTGTTGCGTTAAAGCAAGTCATGTTGCATCACACATTTGCCTATATCATTTACAGTGGAGTTGGCATTTGTCTGGGACCACAAATGACGATTTTGTGTACTGTGAGCAGCTATCTCCAAATAGTTCGTGCCTTCCGTGTTGGTGTTACACAGCAGGTGCATGTGATTCCACATCGCCCACTTATTATTAATTTACATTGATTGCATTTCGGTACCACAAAGAACGCATTTGTTATGTAGACGATCCAAATTGTTCTCTGTCCTCCAGTGTGGTTCACGGAAGGTGATGTTGCTCACCACACTGCCTATTAATACCAGTGGAGTTGGCATTTTCGGGTACAGCCAAATGACAGGAATTTGTGTCTGGCAGCTGATCTCCAAATTAGTCTCTGTGCTTCACTGTGTTACAGAGGCTGTGCATCACCACATCCCCACTTAATTATTATTTACATGGATTGCATGCTGGGTCCAAAGAACGGAATTGGTATGTGAGAGCGTCAATAGTTCTCTGCTTTCCGTGTTGGTGTTACAAGGAAAGGTGATGTTGCATCACCACAATCTGCCACTTAATTATTACATTTACCATGGAGTTGGATTCTTGGGCCAGCCAATGAAAGAATTTTGTGTACGTGAGCTACTGATCTCAAATTAGTTTCTCTTGCTTCTATGTTGCGTGTTACACAGGAAGGTGCTGTGCATCCCCAATCTGCCTTAATTATTACATTACCATTGGAGTTGCATTCTTCTGGGTACCAGCCAAATGAAAGGACATTTGTGTATGGTGCTGATCTCCAAATTATTCTCTGTGACTTAACACGTGTTGTGGTTACACAGCAAGTGCATTTGATACCACATCTGCCACTTATTATACATTACAGTTGAGTTGGCATTCTGTCTGGAACCAGCAAATGAACAGGACATTTTGTGTACTGTGACTAGTGATCTCAATTGTTTTTGTGCTCTTCACAGTTGTGTTACACAGGAAGGTGCATTTGCATCCCACAATCTGCCACTTAATATTACATTTACAGTTAGTTGGCATTCTGTCTGGACAGCCAAATGAACAGACATTGTGTACTGTGACAGCTGATCTCAAATTAGTTTCTCTGTGCCTTACACGTGTTGGTTTACACAGCAAGGTTTTATCACCACAATCTCCACTTAATATTACATTACCATTGGAGTTGATCTGCTGGTCCAGCCAAATGAACAGAATTTTGTGTACGTGAGCTAGTGATCTCCAAATTAGTTTTCTTGCTCTTCACACGTGTTGTTTACACAGAGGTGCTTTGCATCCTCAATCTGCACTTAATTATATTTACATTGAGTTGCATTTGTGGTACCGCAATACAGATTTTGTGTATTGAGCTAGTGTCTCCAATTGTTTCTGTGCCTTACAGTGTTGTGTGTTACACAGCAAGTGCATGTTGCATCACCACATTCGCCACTTAATTATTAATTACAGTTGGAGTTGGCATTTGTCTGTACAGCAAATGAACAGACATTTTGTTCTGTGAGCACAAACATGTTTTGTGTACACAGCAATGTGCTTGTTTCACCAGTTCATGCACTTATATCACATTGCATTTAGTTGCATTCCGTTGGTGCTTCTGTACCATCCAAATGAAAGAACATTTGTGTACTGTGAGCAGTGATCTCAAAATTAGTTTTCTGTGCTCTTACCACGTGTGTGTTACGTGTTCACAGGCAATGAGCCATCAATCTCCACTAATATTAGACCACTTGAATTTGCTACCATTGGATTGGCATTCATGTCTGGGTACCAATATTTGAACGACAATTGTGTAAACTGTGAGCTGTGACTTCTCACAATTAGTGTTACCTGTGCACGTTGACATGTTTGCATGTTAACACACGCAAGGTGCATAATTTCACTCAAAGTTGCCCTTTATTAGTTACCATGGAGTTGGCATTCTGTTTTGGTACTGTAGCAATATCAAATTATTTTGTGACGTTGACCTGTGATCTGATACAAAGTTCTGTTGCACTTCACACTTGTCGTGTTACACGGAGGTATGTGGCTCACACAATCTGCCCCTTAATTATTACATTTACCAGGGAATTTGCATTCTTTGGCAACCAGCCCAAAAAATTAGTACATTGTGTACTGTCAAGCTGCGATTTCCAAATAGTTTTCTGTGCTCTTCACTCTGCCTATTACAGTCAAGGTGCAGTTGGCATTACCACTGAACCCACTTAATATTACAGTTACATTTGGTATTGGCATTCTGATCGCCAAATGAAGCATGTGCATTTGTGTGATTTTAGCAGCGAATCAAATTAGTTTCATCACTTATATACTTCACATAGTGTTGCGTTTACACAGGGCAAGTGCATGCAATCACCAACATTGCCACTTATTAGACATTTACCAGTTGGATCATTCTCTAGGTACAGCCAATGAACAGATTTGTTACTGTGAGCAGCTGATCTCAAATTAGTTTTGCTCTTACACGTGAGGTGCTTTGTACCACAGAGGTGGTTGCATCACACAATCATTCCACCTTATTGATTACATTTGGTTGGATCTGCCATTGATGGGACATTGTGAACAGGAATTTTGTGACTAATTAGCTATCTCTAATGATTTCTCTTGCTTTCACAGTGTGCTGTTACAGCAAGGCTTTGCAATTTTCATTATCTGCCCCTTAATTAACATTCACCGTTGTATTGGCAATCATTTGGTACAGCCAAGAGTGAACTCAAAATTAGTTACTGTGAGCTGCTACCAATTGTTTGTTTCTCGTGACTTGACACCATCGTTATTGTTAACATTGGAGGTCTGTCGGATCCAGCCATCACAAATTGCTGGACTTAATTATTACATTTTCCTATTTGAGTTGGCATGTTCTTGGGTACACAGATGAAGGACATTTTGTACTGTGAGCTAGCTTAACTCCAACATGTGCTTCTTGTGTACCACAAGTGAGCTTTGTTACACAGGAAGTGCATTCATCATCACAATCTGCCACTTATTATTTTCATTTAGCAGTTGGAGATGGCTTCTCGTCTGTGACCACTAATTGAACATTACATTTTGTGTACTTGCTAGCTGATCACCAAATGTACAGTTTTTGTCTGCTTCACACAGTGTTAGGTTTACACAGGCAAGTGATGTTGATACCACATCCACTATATTAATCATGATGCATTGTCTTACCCAAGACTTTTTTTGAAAGCGATCTCAAATAGTTCGTGCTACCTTTGGTACCACAGGCTTTGCTCACCACAATGCTCTTAATATACATTCATGAGTTGCTTGTGTCAGTAATGAAGAATTGTTTTGTGCTGATCTAAATTAGTCTTTACTTACACGTGTTGCGTGTTACACAGGGCCAAGTGCATTTGCATCACCACATCTGCCCACTTAATTATTACATTTACCAGTTGGAGTTGCATTATGTCTGGGTACCAGCCAAATGAACAGGACATTTTGTGTACTGTGAGCTAGCTGATCTCCAAATAGATTCTCTGTGCACTTGACACGTGTTGTGTGTTACACAGCAAGGTGCATGTTGCATCACCACAATCTGCCCACTTAATTATTACATTTAGCAGTTGGAGTTGGCATTCTGTCTGGGTACCAGCCAAATGAACAGGACATTTTGTGTACTGTGAGCAAGCTGATCTCCAAATTAGTTTCTCTGTGCTCTTCACACGTGTTGCGTGTTACACAGGCAATGGTGCATGTTGCATCTCCACAATCTGCCCACTTAATTATTACATTTACCAGTTTGAGTTGGCATTCTGTCTGGGTACCAGCCAAATGAACAGAACAATTTTGTGTACTGTGAGCTAGCTGATCTCCAAATTAGTTTCTGTGCACTTACACGTGTTGCATGTTACACAGGCAAGGTGCATATTCATCTCCACAATCTGCCACTTAATTATTACATTTACCATTGGAGTTGGCAATACTTCTGGGTACCAGCCAAATGAACAGTACATTTTGTGTACTGTGAGCTAAGCTGATCTCCAAATTAGTTTATCTGTGCCTTCACACGTGTTGCGTGTTACACAGGCAAGGTGCAAGTTGCATCACCACAATTGCCCACTTAATTATTACATTTACCAGTTGGAGATGGCATTCTGTCTGTGGTACCAGCCAAATGAACAGACATTTTGTGTACTGTGAGCTAGCTGATCTCCAAATTAGTTCTTGTGCTCTTCTGACACGTGTTGTGCGTTACACAGCCAATGTGCATGTTGCATCACCACAATTCTGCCCACTTAATTATTACATTTACCAGTTGGAGTTGGCATTCTGTCTGGGTACCAGCCAAATGAACAGGACATTTTGTGTACTGTGAGCTAGCTGATCTCCAAATTAGTTTCTGTGCTCTTCACACGTGTTGCGTGTTACACAGGCAAGGTGCATGTTGCATCACCACAATCTGCCCACTTAATTATTAATTTACCAATTGGAATTGGCATTCTATCTGGGTACCATCCAAATGAACAGGACATTTTGTGTACTGTGAGCAGCGAATCTCCAAATTAGTTTCTCTGTCACTACACACGTGTTGCGGGTTACACAGGTAAGGTGCATGTTGCATCACCACAATCTGCCACTTAATTATTACATTTACCAGATGGAGTTGGCATTCTGTCTGGGTACCAGCCAAATGAACAGGAATTTTGTGTACTGTGAGCTAGCTGATCTCCAAATTAGTTCTCTGTGCACTTGACACGTGTTGTGTTACACAGGCAAGTGCATGTTGCATCACCACAATCTGCCCACTTAATTATTATATTTACCAGTTGGAGTTGCCATTATGTCTGGTACCACAAATGAACAGGACATTTTGTGTACTGTGAGCTAGCTGATCTCAAAATAGTTTCTCTGTGCTCTTCACACGTGTTGGTGTTACACAGGCAAGGTGCATTTGCATCCCTCAATCTGCCCACTTAATTATTACATTCACCAGTTGGAGTTGGCATTCTGTCTGGGTACCAGCCAAATGAACAGACATTTTGTGTACTGTGAGCTAGCTGATCTCCAAATTAGTTTCTCTGTGCACTTCACACGTTTTGCGTTTACACAGGCAAGGTGCATGTTGCATCACCACAATCTGCCCACTTAATTATTACATTTACCAGTTGGAGTTGGCATTCTGTCCCGGTACAGCCAAATGAACAGGACAATTTTGTGTACTGTGAGTAGCTGATCTCCAAATTAGTTTCTCTGTGCTCTTCACACGTGTTGTCGTGTTACACAGGCAAGGTGCATTATGCATCACCACAATCTGCCCACTTAATTATTACATTTACCATTGGAGTTGGCATTCTGTCTGGGTAACCAGCCAAATGAACATGACATTTTGTGTACTGTGAGAAGCTGATCTCCAAATTAGTTCTCTGTGCACTTACACGTGTTGCGTGTTACACAGCAAGGTGCATGTTGCATCACCACAATCTGCCCACTTAATTATTATCATTAACAATTGGAGTTGGCATTCTGTCTGGTACCACAAATGAACAGGACATTTTGTGTACTGGAGCTAGCTATCCCAAATTAGTTTCTCTGTGCACTTGACACGTGTTGGTGTTACACAGCCAATGTGCATGTTGCATCACCACATTCTGCCCACTTAATTATTATATTTACAAGTTGGAGTTGGCATTCTGTCTGGGTACCAGCCAAATGAACAGGACATTTTGTGTATGTGAGCTAGCTGATCTCCAAATTTGTTTTCTGTGCTCTTCACACGTGTTGCGTGTTACACAGGCAAGGTGCATGTTGCATCACCACAATCTGCCTCTTAATTATTACATTTACCAATTGGAGTTGGCATTCTGTCTGGGTACCAGCCAAGAACAGGACATTTGTGTACTGTGAGCTAGCTGATCTCCAAATTAGATTTCTGTGCACTTGAAAACGTGTTGTTGTTAACGCAAGGGCATGTTGCATCACCACATTTTGCCCAACTTATATTAATATTTAAGTTGGAGTTGGCATTTGTCTGGGTACCAGCCAAATGAACAGGACATTTTGTGTACTGTGAGCTAGCTGATCTCCAAATTAGTTTTCTCTGGCACTTACACGTGTTGGTTACACAGGCAAGGTGCATGTTGGGATCACCCAAAATTTCCACTTAATTATTACATTTACAGTTGGAGTGGCATTGTCT